>OZ014450.1:7288848-7535517 GCA_963966035.1 Acleris laterana | reverse complement strand
CCCGAGCGCGCCGTCGCGCCGCCACCGCCGCCGCCGCCGCCGATGCCGTCGCCGTCGCTCCTCGACCACAACGAGGACATGGATGACGTCATCGAGCTGCTGGTGGAGAACGGCGAACTGCCGCCGTCGGTGGTCGGGCCGCCGCCGAGCCGCCCGATACCCGACGAGTTTCTCACGAGCGCTGCGGACGCCTTCTCGCCGGCCGACGTGCTCGGCGACGCGCATACGCGGGATTCTCTCGCCGCGGACGAACTGCAGCGGGAGCTTAATGATATACAGAATGAAATCATGAACCACGCCGACCTACACTCAGTCAATGGCAATCGATGCGACATAGATTCGACCGCCACCGACATAGACCCCGACCTGAGCGTGGATTTGCTATCGAACAATGATTTCCACCCGGACTTCAGTTCGGATCCGACGTCGGGCGACCACGACGATTTCTTTGGGCTGCTGGTGGCCGACGGCGACCGCACGGGGGACGACTCGCAGACGGCGATGGACATCGGCGAGGATCCGCCGGAGCGGACGCCGATGACTCCTCTGGCCAACGGGGACATCCTGGACCATACGCGAACGGGCTTCGAAGACATGGATGATCTGTCTCTGCCTTCGTTCCAGGAGGACATGATTCAGGAGCGGCCGTGCGAGTTCGACCTGAAGGAGTTCGGCATCGAGCTCGGGTCGGGGATGACGGTGGACGGCGACGCGTACGACTACATGGACACGGAGCTGATCCCGAACCTGTTCGGGCGCGGGCACGTGCCGCAGTGCGACCCGCTGCTGGGCGCCGTGCTGTCGCGGCCGCCGCCGCGCCCCGCGCGCAAGCACTACTCCTGGGACCGCATCGAGTTCGACGCCACCTGACCGAGGCCGCCTCGCTCCGCCGCCGCAGCCTCACACTGCTACGTTTAATACAACACATCACTCAAAACAGTGTACCCTAGTGCAATTTACTATCTACTCTACCGTCTAAATTATTTCAGTTTTATATTAATTTGAATCATTAACGAATTTTCGTGGTGCGTTTCATGATATGATCTCTACAAGTGAAGTGACGTTAGCGTGGCAATAATCGTGAATACATTTATGTCGGACCGAGGAGTGGACCGAGTGATCCGCCCCAGTCCCCTCGGGTGCTTGATCTTGCAGGACGGTGTGCACTTAGCGAAGACTAGATCGATCGCAGTTCGGTGGCGTCAGACACATAGTGTCGCCGTCGATAGTTTTAATCATAGACGTTGGTGTTTGTACTTAACAGTTGAAGCGACTCGTTTGCACCGCTAGTTGTTAATGATAGTCTAATTAATCATTTTTACTTTGGCAGGGTGCCCAGGCTCTCTGGCTCACCTGTAATAAATCCATTTTGTGTATTATTTATAGGCATTGTCTACTTATGTATATATTGAAAGTAAAATGTAATAATACTCAACATAGTTGTGGATTTCTGCATTCCGCCCGACGACTTAAAACATAAGGGAAAATTATCATTAGGAAAGATGTTTTTGTTGAGGCACTAACAGTCAACCTTCGAGACACCTGCTATGTACACGTATTATTTAATATTTACAAAAAAATCAATCTTTGTTGTGTCAGTTTACAAAAGTGTTGTATGCTGTCTCTCTGTTGCATGCATGTAAAGCAATTTCCCAATACATTGAATGACATTCCAGTCTTGTTGAAGTGCAAATGCAGATTTTCTGCATGCTTGCCTCTCTCTATTTGGATATGAGCTGCAGAAATCATCTTTCAGCCAAATGATAGTGTTTACTTGTTGATGAAGGATATCTGTAAACAGAAGCTCATCGGAGAGAGTGAGCAGCACGTCGCCGAGCCCTCGTCATGGGTGGGACCAGCCCGGGAACAATGTTAGATACGAATCACGTAGTCGACGTAGGGAGCCGGCTCCGCGCGCTCAAACAGTTACGCCAACAGCCCGGGTCACTTCTTAACGATCACTCTCTTCCTTCAATCTTCGCGTTGTAATTCTTATTATGTTAAACAGAATTTATTAGTCGTCAATTACATTTCTCGAGGACTTAACTCTAACAGCTTCGTCATAAACTTACTTTACTTAGAAAGTTTTTTACGTAAACATTACATTCTTAAAAATATATCATTCCAATTTATTATTGACTAAAGCGTAGGATAGATGAACCATTATGAGTAAGTTGCTGTTTGATTGGAAAAGCCTGTAGGGCCCATAACGTACAAGAATGCCTTTGAGATCGCGTCTGTTTGCGTAATTGTTTGAATGCATTATTTATAATTTATTTATTTCATGTACAAGTGGACTGTTTGAATTGATCGGGTGTATTCATTGCGATGTGCGAGGTCTTCACTAATTTATTTGTGTTATATTAACAATTAAGTTAATGTTTTAACCTTAGCGTAATCAGAACAAGAGCGAAAGGAATAATAGTTTTACTGAAGTAAATTGCCATTATTTGCATTTATATTATATCAAAATACCTATAGCGACAACGAACATGGCTTTACCGCCCGCATGTGCCAATTCTGTTATAAATAAAAAGTCTCTTGCTTAAATCAACTATGTTATTGCTTACATAGTTAAATATTATAATTATAACCTTTGAGTTCAACATATTTAAACAAAAAACGTATTGCAAGTGGAGTGAATTTTTGGTGGTTATACTATGTGACGGTACTGTAAACAGCTTGCTTTTAGAGTACGGTCACGTAAGGGTTGGTGCTAATAGTAATGTAAGATGATCGTACTGGCTTGTATGGAACCCGTTTTGAATAACTATACAATCCCATACGTATGGCGTGGCTCTAAAATTTTAATGACTATAAAATTGTATTAGTCACCGATGCCGCAAAAATTATGCTCTTATAATCAAACCGATATGTACTCTAAAAATAATATGTTGCTGTTTGGTTGTAAGGAAACTGTAAACTTAAGTAATATTCCATTATCTAAGTAAATTATAACAATACCTTTTAGATATAAATATTTATAAAATTCTATTTGCTCATTATCTAAATTGTACCTACACTTTATAGCCAATAGGCTAAGTAAAGTTTTTGGAAGATATGTATATTATATTTTTTTTCGATAGTCGTCATCCTGAAGATCATGGAACTGCGGCTCTTTTAATTTTATTTCCTCTAATATTTTAGAAATATTTTTTTTAGTTATGAAGTTGACATTTGTACACTTTAATGACCGACTAGCTTGTTGCCTTCGTACTTAATGAAAAAGAAAAAAAAAAACTTCTATATCTGTCATTGTCAAATCAAATCAAAGTAAACAAACGATTCAATACAACGGCTCTTTTCTGTTTGCTTGTGTTTCATGTGATCAGTGTTTTTAGAAATATTTTTAACGATCTCAGAACGAACTCCGGACTTTCGTTTTGCCGCTTTGCTCTAAGACCTTTGCACGATATTTGGTCTACGCTTTATTTTCGAACCCTTTGGCACTTCTTCTTGGACACCGATTTCTTCCTTTCTCGACGACTCTTGCCCTGCTTTTTGATAGCCACGAGAGCACTTTTGAATTGTACAATCCACGCAATGAATTCAGGCAATCCCACACGGACTGTGGAAATGGATTATTACAAAGATTTACTTGAATTTACTTATTTGAACTGAACTGTTTGTTTACTTTGATTTGATTTGACGTTGACAGATATAGAAGTGACAGTTTTTTTTCTATTTCATTAAATACGAAGGCAACAAGCTTGTCGGTCATTAAAGTTTACAAATGTCAACTTCATAACTAAAAAAAAGATTTCTAAAATATTAGAGGAAATAAAAGTAAAAGAGCCGCAGTTCCATGATCTTCAGGATGAAGACTATCGAAAAAAAGTATAATTTACATCTCTTCCAAAAACTTTACTTACCCAATTATTCGAGTCAGCGTGCGTTGGAGTTTTATGTTCCATATTTGTTGTTGTGCATCAACTCCCTATTAACAAGCTTGTGTGTTCCATGGCTTCTATACTCGCTGAGAGTTAGTTTAAATGTATTTAACGAGATACTAAGTGAGATTAATGTTTTGATAAATAGTATATTATTATCTGCATATTTGTTATTGTTGTAATTATTTTAGGAGAGTTTTAATATTTGTTTTAACTAGATTATATTCTGAAGTGATAATTGAATTGTGCTGAATTTAACATGTGTACTTTAGCTCTCTGCATTGCAAGTATTTGTATAATAGGGATTATACCTACAATGGCTTCACAGCATACTCTTGTAATTCAATTAACCACATTTTAACATTATGTTTACTTCCTTTTTCGCAAATCGGTTCGATCAATCGATTGTAGACAACTTTACTGAGTGAATGATTACTTGGGATATACATTATGTACATTAATTAGAAAATTGTACTCTCATTTTACCATTGTGGAAAAGGTATTAAACAATAATCATATTATGACTATTACTTAGATATCAAAAATATACTTAATTAGGTAATGTAGAGTAAACCATTACTGGGCTTTAAGTCCATTGGCTAAACTAAGAGTGAAATGTAGC
This sequence comes from Acleris laterana, assembly GCA_963966035.1. NCBI lineage: Eukaryota > Metazoa > Arthropoda > Insecta > Lepidoptera > Tortricidae > Acleris > Acleris laterana. The sequence goes on along the minus strand of OZ014450.1, from coordinate 7,531,005 downwards.
AAAGCCAATAATCAATAAATACGATGTGATAATCAATAGTGGAGTCGGATTAGTAATCAGTTTTATACCTTGCCCCATATTTGAAGCCTTGTGTAAATATTCATCAAGCCTTTACTAGCTTAAGGAAAGAATGTTACAATAAAAGTTTTGACACAAATAAATCTTGTTTTATTTTAAGCACTCCTTTTGTTTCTATTTACGAAGCTACAAACTGTAACATTAGAAGAAAAATCCTATCACTTACTGATTTTATACCAATGACTAGTTGTTGCCTGCGACTCTGTCCGCGTAGAAGTCTATCATCCGTCACTGCTTATGGTAAGAAGTACCCTGGGTCAGGCCGGTGACACTCCGCGCTATCGCCTTCAAAATGTGCTGCCCCTTGCAAGGGGCGAATCAGTTGAGTGTCACGCGCGCGCTCGTCTCGACGCGCGCCGCTGTGCGCTGCCAAAGTTTTTGTTTGAATACGCACTTATACGAATATGGCTAATCGAAAAGGCAAAAAGTAATGCATCGCATACGGATGCTTAAATAATAACTCCAATGTCGAATAATCTTTTTTTAACCTGCCTCAGGATGGCGAAAGATAAGATTATTATTAATATTATTAATAACTTCGATCTAGATGGGTAGTTACGAGTAGCTGGACTTATTTACTGACACAATCAGTACCTACAGTTTTGAATCCTCGACTTAAAAAGAGCGGTATTATTTATTTTATTAACGACCCGTCCGCAGTTTCGCAGTTTTCAACTTATTCGGACCAAAAACCAGTTATCTAGTTGCCTTAAACAGCGTTCAGTCTAAATAAGTAGATCTCCCAGTAATAGTAACTGCCTGCTAAAGCAAGGTCAGCATGTGCTGGTTATAGGTAAAACCAAACACGCAAACAAATGGCAGCTTTTCTAAGTAACGCAGTAGGTAACGATAGTGCTTGAGTTTATAACAAACAAAAAGTTTTAAGGTCTATATCGAAGATATTATAGTATGTTTACAACAAATTTTGTAATGCAACTTTTAACAAAATGAAAGTTCAAAGTCCTTACAATAAATGGTTATTTTTTGTCGAAAACGTGCGTCTGCTCCTAGACTACTATTCCAGTACGAGTAGTACAAGTAGATGTGAGCTCTATCGTTACAGACTTGATTTGTTTTTATTTATTTATTTATTTATTTATTTATTCAATTAGGCACACCAATAGTTGTACAAACAAATACAAATACAAAAGGTATGTATAAAGAAAATAGTTAAATAGTTAGTACCAATTACAGGTGTGCAACATTATTAGCACAGTCGGGATTCAATAAAACTAAAAATTAGGCATTTATCACATTACAGCAAAATGCCAAAAAATAAATAATTACATTAACATATATTTAGAAGTTTAATACTAGTAAACTACGTCTTATTACTTAGATAGAAAGGGAGATCGGAGCAAACAACAAACAAGTCGCGAACTACATAATAAAACTACAGATTATCATAAATTCAATTTGTTTTCTTACAACTGCCACGGAAAAGTAATAGAACAAGTGGGTGCCAGCCCTGGGAGGTGGGCGGAGTCAGTAAACCTAATGACGGGCGAAATAATACAGACTCGCGCGGCGCAGATTTAAGGTGCATTTTGTCTCGTTAGGGGCGCCCCCACTATTGATCGCAAAAATGTAACCAAGGTCACTTACGTGCGTGCACTTCTATTATTATCGTTCCCGCGTTCTGAATAGGTTTAAATTCGCATGTTTGCTGTCACAGAGAGTCGCTTCTGTACTTGTACTATTACTTATTCTGTGCCTGGGTACGTTTTTCCTCGAGGTTCAAGCTGTCTCAACTCCAAATTTCATCGAGATCGGTATAGCGGTTTAAGCCGTGAAAGGGCAACAAAAAGACAGACGAAGTTAATTTCACATTTATAATATAATATTACTATGGAAGTATGAATGGACAATCTAGTTTTTTTTTATATAACTAAATAACATCTAAAACAGTATTGTATCCCATTTAAAAAAAACTAAAGGCAAGGTCAACAAGCCCGACGGCGGGTATTTGTGTACAATAGTAGTCTTTGGGGTATTTGAGCCACATTTGAGCTTTAGACAAATCCTATAATCTGTGATTTGAGCCGCCGCCGGGCTTGCAGCACAATCAATCTGGCCTCTGGTCTGCCACACAGATTATAGTATAGGATTTCTGTCTGCGCGGTATACTCTCACGTCAAAAACCAGCCGGCCTATAATATCATTTCCGGTCTTCCGGAAGTCTGGTATTGCAAGCTCTATATAGAAATTCAGTTCCGGAATTGAAAATCATCCAACATAGTATGCCCTACTCTACTTGTTAGATATTTTAAAGACCAATGTTAGAAATAAATTCAAATAATATTCCTATTATATCCTATTATTCAATGTACTCTATGATCCCTATAAATATTTAACTCTATGAAATCATTGACAATGAAAATATTATCCGTGGTTAGTCTGTGGTTTATCGGTCTTTTTCTTTCTTTCAATTTCAATGAGAATCAGACAAATATCACAAATATGTACCAATAGAACTTGAAATTTAGCGTATTTCATAATTTTCATATATCCGGTGATTATATTTATGCTTTCTAAATAATACATGAAGTGATTTCAATACTCGTTTATGATTTGCTGTGTAGAACTTAGTTAAAAAGGGTTAATTTTCCAACCAAGTTATGATATTGGGTGAAACTCTGTTGTTTTCTCTGTCATTGATCGATAGTGGTGCGATATTATTTCTTTTAGTTTACTTTATAATCACTTTATCCGACCTAGAATGTGACTACTTGAACGCTCAAGAATGTTGTGACAAGTTAAACTATTGGTTGTTACCGAAATATATAGCGCACTCGTTTATAACGTTTCTGCTTCTCCTTCACGGGCAGGTGTTGTTATTCTTGATAAACATACCGTTATTTATTTGGCTGACTTACGAATATTTTACCATACCGCGAGGTAATCTCGGAGTCTACGATCCGGCCGAGATTCACAACCGCGGGCAGCTGAAGCGGCACTTGCGCGATGTCATGATCTATGTCGGGTACTACTTGATATTCTTCTTCGTTTATCTCTATTGTTTTATATTAGCGATACTGAAAGGTGATCCTTTGAACCGCGCGGCGGATGACGAGATCGTGACTGAGCTCTAACATCAAGCATGGCAGACGGACTCGCTGATAGCGGCGCGGCGAGCGCAGATGTACGCGAGGCAGCAGCCCCTGATGAGGCCGTAGTATGTGTTAGGCTACCACTACCAGAAAACATCTTAGCTCACATCAAAAGAAAAAAACTAGTTCGAGACAAGAGAGTGGTGCTTGCTGACAGTTTGCCCGAAAAAGTGGCTTCTAATTATATTATAGCCAAACAGATTATCAGTAATTTGAACTGGCAGGAGAAAATGCTAGCTAAGGTTGTCTGCAGCACATGGCTTTCCGCTGTGCGAACATTACAGAGGGAACAACTGGGCCCAGCTGACTTTGTGATGGACCTTCATTCTTGTTGTGCTTCCCGTAAAGGGATAGAGTACAAAAAATCTTCCAACTTTGCCACAGAGCCATTAGCTGTGCTAACATTTGCAAACACGGCTGGTTTCAACATTAGTTGCAAATGTAAAGTCATCTGTCCTGGACCATGCAATCCACCTTGTGATTTGGAGCATAGCTGTAAGTTTAAAATAATGTCATTTATAAGTTATTTCCCAAAATTGAATTGATTGCAGTTTTAAGTTAGGTATATTGTTCATATTTTTTATTTTTACCTTTTTTCAGTATTGGATTTGGTGCAGAGAACCGTCAGTGCTCCCAAAGACTGCATGCTGTCAGTACGAGCTCACTATTTAACATACATGCCGCTTCCACAGTCAGTGACTTATGAACACACCATCACTCGGCACATGTTTATACGGTCTAACCCCTTCATTGGCGGAGTGTATATTCCACAAATCCCTGATGTGGAGTTCCATGCAGTCAACATTAGATGTATTAGTGATATGAAACAGGACTTCTACAGTGTGATTGACCGATTGTCACAAACCAGAGTGTTTAAAGGTGTCATTGTTTATGTCACAGAGAAGTATTTGTTGCACTCTGTTCAAGATATTGTCTTCTTGAATTACTTGAAAGAAGTGTAAGTTATGTCTATTCCTCCTTATTGTATTTTTTTTAATGTTACAATTTATAAAAATTGTCACAGTAATGTACAATTTACAATGTGCCCCTTAGTTACAAATCCAATTTTTAATTCGATTTATGTGAGTTTTCTATAACACCCGTACATAAAACAGAATTTAATAATACATCTTCTTCCGCTTGAATCACTGTCTATTAAAAAAAAAACCTCATCAGAATCCGTTACATAGCTTTAAAGATCTAAGCATACATAGAGACAGACAGATATCGGGAAGTGACTTTGTTTTATACTATGTAGTGATGCATTAACAATATTATTTCATTTGGTTTCAGACAACCTGACACCCCGTATGCATTAGCCGGCTGTATAGTAGAGGATACAATATTTAAACAAAGTGACATAAATAACATTGTCAGCTCAGTTAATCAATGCAAAGATTTTATCTCAGATAATCTAGTATCTATTGGAATATTCTCAGTTCCAAAGAGTGAGGACAGCACAGAGAGAGATGATAGGTACAACTTCGAAATGCGTTCCCTTATCATTGATACAGGAGACTGGGCTAAATCTAGGATTATGAGGGCAATAACTGAGGTAATTTTCAAGTTTAGTTTTACACTATAAATTGTAGCATTTCATTGAATGAAGACACTCACTACTTAATGTTACCCAATGCATGGAAAGTGGTTGGGTGTGTTTTTAGATTGAAAATGATCATGTTGGTTCTATATAGAAACTTCAAATTGTAATATCCACTATTAACAGTTCATTCATCATTTCAAGAAATAATTTTTATTTTCAGTTTTCTCAACAAATTCCGAGGTTAGAGCACAGCGTGGCGCTCAAGCTCTCCTGTCTCGGGCGCGATCAGAAACATGAAGTGGAGCAGGATTACTTCCGAGCATCGTTTCCTCATACTCGCATCGTCGGTTGCTATGGTAACGGAGAGCTTGGCATTAACCACCCTGCTCGCCCGCCTCCAGACAGCCTTCTTAACAATGCGAAGCGTTTACGCAATGATACAGGCCCAAATTATGGAATTATGTACTCGTATTCAACTGTTTTCTTGTATATTGGTTGGGGTAAGATCTCCGCGCCAGTAGAAGCATCAACAAGCACTCAGAGTATCCCAGCCAAAGTCCAAGCACGTTCTTCACGCACTAATTAACATGTCCTTTGCGCTCACTAATGTGCGATTTGTCTACTATTATCGCTTTAATTTATGGTTTGCTGTGTTTTTGTCGTGTTTATAATTTATTACAAATAATTAGTTTTAAGTGCTAAATCGAATGTTCATCCGATTGTGAGGGTATCTTAATGAAGTCTTAACATATAGGAATATTAATGTGGTTTCCCTGTAGGTCTATATGGTAATTTAAATAAATATCAAGTAAGGTTAATGTGTCTGATATATCTACTAGTATGTAGCGGTAAACGTAACCAGAAAAGTAGAGTCATGTGTGACTGTTCTTTCAGCATGTTAGTTTAGGAGCTACTTTCATGTATAATAATCTAATTCTGGTACTCCTCATTCTACGCGTCACCTCAATGTTTCAGAGTCAGCATTACTTTATCTCATAACTGGCAATCATCTTATATAAAAATTAAGTTTAAGGACTTCTTAGATATGTAGGCTTTTCTTATATTATAATGAACTACTCGATCCGTAGTGGAAAAAAATATTATTGTATCTCAGTAAAATAAATGCAATTTTAATGGATCAATTACTTGTGTTATTTTATCGGACCTATATAGTTACAATTGATGATTTTGCTGCAATATTATAGGTAAACATATTATAGAGGTTTTAGTATTTTTAGTAACTGATGATGAAGACCACAGATGGCCACCGGAACTCCTCAACGGTACCTATTTCAAGGGTAGGTATAGCGATAACATTATCTCGATTAAGATAGTTGCGTGACTGATACGAAGAAAATGTAGTTGTTTAAATATGAATATGACTATCCCGCGGCGTTGCTTCCGGCGCGCTTGAAATAACTTAGTTTCATTTCATATGAACTAAGAAGTTTTATAATGTTGAATTCCGTTGAAAAAAAATAAGTAACGCATTTTCCCCTCTGTCGGAATAGCCCCGCTTGACCTTACACTTAGTTAATTTAATTTAAAAAACGTACCTACATTTGGTAACATTTTGTTACGCAATAATTAAAACAAAATTATCGTAACTCAACAACTTTCGGTCAATACTTGTCAAAAATCTTGTATCTTAAAGAATAACAGTAAAATTAATATAAAGAGGTAGCGCAACTTATTAAAACATTTGTTAAATTCATGAGTTGTTGTCAAAGTATTTCATGAAACTAACATAAACTTATTTGATTGATCACAAACATTTACAGGATGTTTAATGTAAAAAAAAATACAACCAAACTTTAAGTGTACCGCTTCCTATTTAATCCAGCAACACCATAGAAGAAGAATAAAGAAAGAAAACCGTTGCAAGATTAATCCTTAGTGAGCGAGTCCGACTTGCATTATCTTTTTATTCAATACTAGCGACCCACCCTCGCTTCGCTTTGGTTTTTGTGAGTTTTCTGTAACACCCATACATAGAACAGAGTTTATTGTACATAAAAACCTTCCTCTTGAATCACTCTATTTATTAAAAAAAACCGCATCAATATCCGATGCGTAGTTTTAAAGATCTAAGCATACATAGGGACAGACAGCGGGAAGCTACTTTGTTTTATACTATGTAGTGAAGTACCTACTCGAACTTTATTTCAATTACCTGTTCCCCGTCCACGCCTAAATGCTGGTTCCCCACGTCATCTGCCCGTCTGCACGTGCTCTGACAAAATTTACATTTACATTGTGTCAAAATTTTCCAGCATGAACTCTGAGACAGCATAGAAAACTTTTTGTACAAGGAAGTTAAACAATTTAGTTTTCATTCTAGTTGCTGGTAGATTTCTTAATGCCAATGGTATCTTATTATATATCTTAATTGCTAAACAGAATACACTTTTCCGCATAAGTGCAGTGTTGGAGAATGTTGTACAAAGATTTTGACTAAAACGGAAGTTTCTACTGGAGACATCACATATCTTCGTAAATAAAGAAGGATTAGTTTTAACAAACATTGCCGTTTCCAATATAAAAAGGCAAGGCACTGTAAGTATCTTATGATTTTTAAAATGCGGCTTACAGCTATCAATCTGCTTTAGACCACACATTGCTCTGACGCACCTTTTTTGGACCCTAAAGACAGTCTCTGTTTGCCGAATTCCCCCAAAAGATTACGCCATAACGTAGTGTTGACGCAACAAATCCATGGTAAGCCAGTAAAACTGTTTCAGTATTGGCTATTTTGGCCAGTTTGTGTAGAACGTATACATATTGACTTAATTTTTTACAAACTTGTTCCGTGTGAGGCTTCCATGATAAGTTGTTGTCAATTTGAACTCCTAAAAATTTAGTGACGGTAACAGATTCAACAATAGGTATATCCTTGATAATTACAAATAATAATAATAATAATTACAGTTTAGACTATTCATATTCTGACGGTTACCTACTTTTAACAACTCTCTTGATATTTTTTGATTGGTGGTACAGATTACATACGAGTTACGTACTGCGTAAGGGAGTCTGCTGTTTGGGCTAAATATTTTTCGTGGGATCCCCTTGAAACACCAACACACGTTTGACCGAATGTATCATTTAGGTAGTCGAATTTCATTTCATCGAAAGCTAATTTCTATTGAAACCTTATTGTTATGCATGGGTTACGTGGGTTAGGTTGGGGTAGACTTGTGACCACCAAATGAAAAATTACATTAAACATTGAAAAAACCCCCGACAATACTTTTTAGAGGTTTTTCTTTACAGACTGTTTGAGTGGGGTGTTTTTAATTTTTTATTTCACGCTTTTTTTAACTTTTCCAAATTAACAATATGACTAAGTATAGCTAGCAACATCTCTTTAAAGAAATGAAATTAATGTATAGTAGGGGTTAAGTTATCTCTATGTCTATACATATATCTCAGTGTCTGTTAGTTACATCGTAGCTCCCAAACGGAAAACCCGTTTTTTTATTTGAAAGCAGGTTTTCTAGCGGAGGTTCTTAGCAAAATTTCATGTAAATTGGTTAGGCAGTGAGATATCAGCTCTTAAAATATGTGGTCCCGTCAAATCAGAGGCCTTTAACCTCCTAAAACCTCTATATCTCAAAAACGGCTGAACCGATTTTGATAAAACATGAATGCGTACCACGGCCAAAAAAAATGCCTTCAAATTAAAAAAAACGCATCTAAATCGGCTGATCCGTTTAAGAGCTTCGGTCCCACAGACAGATTTACACGTCAAACTTATAACACCCCTCTTTTGTTGCGTTGGGGGTTAAAAATTTAATCCTACACGTGTAAATGCCTGCCGATAAAATGAAAAGTAAACCATTTTTTGACAAATACCTATCCACCGCAACACATTTTCGCGGAAATTTGACACAATATTTTGCACAAGCCGATTTAAAAATAAGAGTAACTATCATATCACCTAACCTACCCTACCAACCACCGGGTGTGATTCTCTCAACAACGACGGTCGGACGGACGAACGAGTGAATGTCCAAGCGGCGAGTTTAAGTAGGTAGTCCCGTCAGTGCGAACAATAGTAGATTGTATAACTAGGGTCAAAAATAAGCCATTGTACCCCGAGATGGTTATTTTCCCGAGCAAAGCAAGGGAAAATTGTGCGAGGGGTACCTAATATGGCTTTTAGACCCGAGTTATACACTCTACTTTTCACTTCGATTGTGAGAAAATAAAAGAATTATACAAAAGTAATCACACCTTCACTGTTAGAATCAACTTGCTTTTCATTTTTCCATTGTGTAAAATTATTGTATGCCCTTAAATAGTTTTCACGAGATTTCACGGGCAAATTTTTTTCAATCAGTTTTTTGGCCCTTATTTCCATTATTGTATTCGGCGTAAGTTGCAATTCATTTTCATTTGACGACATCTTAAAATTAACAATGATTATCCACCCACAATGTATTCCGCGGCAAAATATTGTTTTAATTTGGCGGCGTGTTTTTTTTTAAAACTACTTTGACACAGATACAAAATATAGACTAAACGGCGCTGACCGAGTGAGTATTTAGCGCTTTAAAGCGTAGCTCAAACGATTTATGACATTTTAGCAATTGTAAAATAGGTACTAAAAAACACCTAATGTTTTGAGAAATGAATTTTGTTACTTGATTGGTCGATTTTAATATAGCTTTATTATGGTTGGTTGATATCAAATACATTTTTTTTTTTTAAGATTTGAATTAGTTAACGAGTGTACGTACCAAAAAGAACCTAACGTTCCGACTGACAGTCGATGTGTATTGTGATTGGAGGATTTAATTTGGTGAAGTATTTTGATTGGTCAAAATAAGATGTAAATCATACTATTTTCAATTTCATATTTTCCCTAGTGAAAATATAAATATTATATTTTCCCTCGGTTGTACATGTATCACTTGAGTCTCGCTTGATAAGTCTAATTTGACAAACTTTTTGAGCATGAGAAGTGAAAAACATATTTTAGTGCGTGCATTTTCAATTTAGCAGCATGGTTTCTGCCGATGGATGGATTTATTTATTTAATCCATTAACAAATTACTTTGTGTCTGAATGTGGAACTTAACCTAGGTACATAATTTATCACAATAATTGAATAATACATTTTACAAAAAGAAAACAAAAGCACAAAATTATAATAATAACCCAAGTTAACAGCTGTACAGTTTGTTGTTAATTATTCAGTGTCCGAGGTGTGTGCCATAAAATCTGTCACTGAATAGAGGGGCGTTTTTAAAAGTAATCGAACGTATAAGGCTGCCTAAGTGAAAATGCACGCGTTAAAATTAAAATGTGTTTTGTTCGCTCTGACGAGACTACTTAAACTCGCCGCTGCGATTTCGTTAGTCCGTTCGACCGGGCCGTCCGTTGTTTTTGAGAAAATAACACCCATGACCTGTTAACGATTTGGCTTAATTGAATTTTTTATTCTCTTGAAGTAAAACGTCTTCGGCAGAGACCCGATGCGAGTTATTTGCCGTATTTTGATTTAGATTTAGGTACCTACTTGTACATTTGCTAACCGAATAAATTGACTACTTACCTACATAAAAAATGGTGATTTGATAAATTACCAAATACTTTTGCGATAATGCTTGTGTTTGCCTAACATTTAGTTTGGGAAAAAATATATGGAAAGCATTTACTTAGTTGCCAAGTAAAAGATTGCCGAAATAAAATTTTGCTATAAAATGTTTCCCTGCAAAGGTAAAGGTAAAAAGGTGTTTCACTGCGTAAGGATCGCCTCTACAAATGGTTCTGCAGTGGCCACCTTTCTGCAACATTATTAGTTATTATAGACTTATTACGGTAGTTTTGGTGGTCTTTAGCCACATGAGAACTTTTCGGCCTAATCCGCCATCAGATAATCCTTGTAATGTGACATAAACTTCAGAGATAATACGGGGTAAGTGGTTTTGTTAGTAATCATAAGTAGAATACCTACTTAGGTGCCATAGTATATAAAGTTGAATCATTTATAGTACCTATTTATAGCTGTTCCGATGATGGGAACGCAAGGGGCCAACACTGCTCACAGGTACCATTCATGAATGAACACATAGACCCATTGAGTCTGGAGCGTCCAGTAGCATATTTGCTATGTACCAAGGAGTTTTTCCAACTATTTTTTTACCCTAAAGAGTTTTACTCACAGCTCTCATGGCGACCTTGCTCATTCGGCCCGACAACGAGTTAAGCTTTAATTCGAGTGCCATCTAACGAGTAAGCTCGATGCGATCGACTGTGTACCTATTGCTATTTGTCTAACTATCGCACGCCTTTACTGTTAGATGGGGCTTGACTGGCTTGCCTGATGTTGATGTATACTTTTACGTGATTTCTAAATTCACTACCTGTTTTAACTAGCTTATGTGAAAAACAAATAATTAATACAACAGACAAACAACGCAAAGGCAATAATTAACAAATTGGAACTAAGTATAAACTAGTTGTTCGCACGGAATTGTAGGTAGAATGCAATTAACAAAACAAAACGCAAGAACAAATCGAAACTGTCAGTGTCAACAAGGTTGGTCTTTTCTCGGTCCCGCACTAATGCTTTAGCTATTACATTAGTCAAATATTTTTTGGCAGTATTTTTTTAAACAAAAATGAGGAAAGCTATCACGCAACATTTGAACTAAGTACTAATAAACGGGAAGGATAAGGAACTAGTCAACAGTCATATTCAATTTAAAAAACATAACTCGGTTTAGCCCTAATAGGTAGCCTTCAGCGGGGCCCTAACATATATGGCTGCGTTTATCGCTTGACAAAGTTTGGATAAGGTATCCGTCACCTTCTGACACGTAAATAAGTACGAGAGTGAGGGATGCTTTATCCACATTTGACACGCGATATAGACGCAGCCATACTAGGCGCACCCCTGCTTCTTTGTGTATAAATACATACATACATACATTAAATCACGCCTGTTTCCCAGAGGGGTAGGCAGAGACCACTTCTTTCCACTTGCTACGATCTTGACAAATTTCTTTCGCTTCTTCCACATTCATACATCGAGTCATGCACGCACGTCGGTTTCGGGTACTTAAGATTCGGCCCTTTTCCAGTATTTCACCGATTTGACTCGAAAAAGTACGCCTAGGGCGGCCCCTTCCGACCCGTCCACTCACTATCGATCTGTATATCTCTTTCGTCAATTTTCTTTCATCCATCCTTTCCAAATGACCGAACCATCGAAGCATGCCCTGCATGCTTTTTATCTTTTTGTGTATAAATATCATTAAAAAAGTAGGTTCTGTACTTTCCATGGTGACTCAAACAAACACCTACCCAAAAAATACTAATCAACTCTCCTAATAATAGAATTATTACGAAATTACGAATGCTAGTTCAAATTCACTATAATCAACCTTTATTCAAAACATTTCGGTTTTTTATCAAGTATTTCGGTTCCTTTTGCATTTTTTTTCAAATTTTTATTCTTTTATCATGTTTTATGGGCACATTGGACTATGAGATTCAAAACGCCTAGTAGTTGTTTGAGAGCAAATATTAAGTTTGTTGTATATCTAGGAATATAATTTAAGCTGACGGTAGATTAAGTCTTATTCATTATGGCGCGAATTACTAATTTATCTGCCATTATGACATTTGAATTGGACAGAAAGGGACAAAGAATATTTAACTAAAATTGGTTTGTTGAGCGTTTATGAATAAGGGGGTATATCTATAAAAATAACATACATAAGTACATACGTACAAACCGTCACGCCTTCATCACAGAGTGAGGGAGGCAGAGCTACAGAATTACCAACAACTCGTGGTTTATTCTATAACCACATTTTGCATAAGTTACAGGCTAAGATGTATAAAAACAAGTGTGCATAGTTTATGGTTTATAGAATTTACTATGACTTACAGAACCATAATGATAAGTCAAAGAAAAACTTAAGGATAAGTATGTCAAATTACCAATTCATATATTTTTACCAAGAAATGTTCCCAAAAACACGTCGATCTCGTGATTGCGCCAAACAACTACCCGCAACAAAGTTCTTCAGTAAAGAGCCCTAAAAACCAAAGAATAAATAATTAGGACATTTAAAAAATACTATTCATTGTTTACAAAAGTTTTAAAAACGACTTTTTGTATTCATAAATATGTTTGAATTTCACGGCCAACCTTTTGATCTCTCTGCTCTCATCATTTTATTCTAGTTTAAGTAAACTCCGCAGTTCGATAAAAATCAATTGCCTCGTTCCGGAGATAATACTATAGTTTCCAGCTGATGATAGCCTTGAAGCGCGTTACACGGCTGCGGTTCAGTGGGCCAGTGCCCTGATTCACGCACTTCTCACGGAATCTGCAGACATTGATACCTGACTTACTTGACCCACTAGTCTTACCAAAGATCCAGATAGTCATGGCTCCTCCGCGTACTCAGCACAGTGGGCGTCTCACGTCTCGCTAGTAAACCCGTCCTCTAAGGGCGGTAATAAACTAATCTTGAACGAGATCCGGTCACAAGATATGTACGTATAAATACATACATACATACATTAAATCAACGCGGCCTTTTGCAACCCTTCCACTCAATTTCGCTCTCACAAGATAACGTCAATGTAGATAAACATCACAAGTCATAGAAAACTGTCATTTTTGGCGCATCTTAAGACGGGCATTAAAGTCGAGATCCGAGGACCTACTTTAAAAAAGTTCGAAGCTATGTTAGCTCCATCACTTTCTCTCTATTTAGTCTCGAGTGAGAGTGACGGACTCGGTACCCGAAGTTTTGTATTTATTGTTCGTGGTAAGCACCCAGGTTATTCATACGGACATTAGATGTACACAAGTTTGATCCATCAGCGTGTAGGTAGGTACAAAGGTCTGTTCGTGCGTGCGTCGATCCTTGGTCTGATCTACCACGATCTACTTCGAACTCGTAGCGAGTTGTTTAAGAAAATTATTTGACTAGGTATACTCCATTTGATTAAGGACCTAACAAAGAATACAGGTTAAGCGCATGGTCGGGAAAAAGAGAGTAAATATTGGGAATCGAATCCAGGACCGTTAGCTTCGTACACGGTCACTACTAACTAGGCTAATCGTTTCGTTACTACGAATTGTTGGTAAGGCAAATTATTTCAATTTGATATTGAACTCGTCGACACGCGGCGACGACTTCCTCTAATGCGACTGTGCATTAGCCACCAAATAGTCTTAACCGCACAAGTTAAGAGAATTACCATATATTTTTCATTTCTCATGCTCTTAAAATGTCCCTAGGGATTAAAGTTTTTTTTGAAATTTTTTGAGACTCCTAAACAACCAATCACGGTGTTTGTGAATGGAGGATTATCACCATTTCAGTGATTGTGTATGGACCATCTTTTGAGCGTGGAAATAACCTGAAAATGAGATCTGTGCAAAAATATAAAAAATAACGATTTAAGTTCCTGAAACACGATTTATGATTACGAGCATGAATCTACACTGACCCGCAAAACTAGGTATCACACTTTCAAATTTTCATTAATAGTTTGATACTTACTTTTGCGGGCCAGTGTATTTAATTATATTTAGGATTAATTCATTTTATTATGCATGGTCCAATTAGTTTTAAAATATTTTGAATCTGTTGGCTAAATATGCAAGCATTTAAAGCGTCACTTTACAAAAAAAGAATAAAAGAAAAGAAAAAACCGCGGAACAAATTTGTAAGAAACTTTGTTGTAGTCAACATTGTAATTTTGTATAGATCGTCGTTTTTATTTCTCGCATTCAGAGTGAAAAGTAGAGTGTTTAACGCGAGACTAATCAACCATGTTTACACTCGAACTATTCTTTTTATATTCGCTGTTTTTCTCTAGATTTTCACTATACACACACCAAACTTGACACGTTTTTTAAAATATAACAAAAAGAAAAATAATTTTTTGTTGATAAAAACCTTTATTTTATGCATTACAAATCAACCAGCTAAAGATACAGCTCTTTAAAGGTAGGAGAGACTGACGGACGGACAGTGTAGGCTGGAAAATAGGGTCCCGTCTAGAACCCTCTGGGGTACGGAACCCTTTAAGCCAAAGTAAGTGGAGGTAGGTCTAATCACCGATGTATGGCCGGTATGACATCGCGTTGGTATAATTGTTGTGTAGGTATTTACGAGCATGTATCACGTGGGGAGGAAAGAGAAACCAAACACCGTGACAGTCATGGTCATGTAATGTATCGTGAGAGGAACTTTCAACTAGATAAACGTTCAGCATGACGGAATTTTATTTGGTGAATATCTAATTACTAACAATCAGTCTACACAAATCCTTTTACGGAAATAATTCGATACCAGGTTAAATGTTTTGTAAACGGTCATAGTGTTCACCAAAACATCGTAACTATTTCAGATACGAGTATAATGAGCGTGTAAAAACATCAGCATACCAAAACTGACCTATTTTATTGTAGAGGCATGCAATTACTCATTGCAAATTATTATATTTTTGTTATGCAGTTACAAAATTATGTTCATTTTCTTTTTTTTACTGCCATAGTCATAATCTTAGGTGGATAAGTCTGCATAGAAAGAAATCGTTACTTTCCTAGGATATTCAAAATACAGTAACGCTTAAGTAGACGTTTCTTAAAAGCTACTTTGATGTTTCTGGAAACCGGTTAGCAGGCTATTGGCAGGCGATTGGGATGGGTTATTTTCACCCAGTTTTATAGTTAGTGTGTTTGTTTTAAGATAATTTAAATAAATATATATATACCTACACAAAACCAGGGTTTCATGGTGACAATGGTCCTCGTTTACCCGTATGTATGTATGTCCGTTCTTATGTCCCCTCGACAATACTCAACGGGTCAACCGATTTTGATAAATTATACGTTATTCGATTCGTCTTGATGTTGCGAGTGTCAATGCCGTCACTTAGTACCTACCTACATAAAATTCTTAAAAACAAAATGGCGGATTTTATGCACTTTCATGTTTTATCATATATGTATCCTTGATAACTTTATTGATTAATTAATATCGACCACAATTGCTTTTTGTTTAGTTAAGTATTTGACACAGTTTTTTACCGTTTTGTGCGGGATGCGGCATTAGCGAGGTGGGACACAATCTCGATGACCGTCCCACCGACTACGTAGTGCGTAATGTGCATGACTATACATGCACTTGACCAATTGAGTTATTAAATAAATATCAAACTCCGATATTATTATTTTTATTTTATTTTTTCTCCTCTTCCAAATTTACTTGCTTTCTCCTTCCATTCGTTAATGTTATTATTAAAATAAGTTTCTACTTTTCACGCTTTTATCTCCTCTGAGCATAAATTGTGTTATCTAGTAGTGAAAACTGTTTTGGCTCATGTATTATCCATATTATTTTATATTTTTTGTAATACACTCGGCGTCAAAAATATCGCACCTCGTTGAAAATCAGATTCAATCAAATCTAGCCCTTAGTAAAATTATCCCACCTCGTAAATATTAGTATCAATCGAAAGCACGTTTAATGTGTTTTAAATTAACAATACTTAATTTAAAGAAAAAAAAAGTGTTTTCGCAAACTGAGAGTTTCGAAAAAAAAGTGCCAAATTACGCGTTTGAATGGTCGCGAGTTGTGCCGTGTTCCAGGTGTATAAAAAGTCTGGTAAAGGTCAAATGTCAATAATTCGCTATCCAGACGTTAAAGAGAACACATCTAAGGAGCTGAAGCAAAAAAACTACCCTCAAAAATGGAAACCACTGCTGCTGAATCAACCCAGGTGGTCGCACTGCTCCAAGCAATGTGATATCGCTCGGCAACTGAATTTAAGCCGGTTTGCTGTCCGCCGAGTATATCTGCGGTTCCAGGAGACTGGAGGCTTCATTAGGAGGCATGGAGCTGGCCGCTGACGCTGCACATCTGAAAGAGACGACCGCTTTATTGTGTCGTCGTCTCTACGCAATCGCTTCTCCAATGCTGTTGAGGTGCAACAGCGTCTCCGAGAAGCTCGGACGAACTCTGTTAGCACCTCCACCATTAGGAGAAGGTTGCGGGAGAAGAAGATTGTGACCCGCAGGGCTGCTACAGGTCCCCAACTGACCGCACAGCATCGCAGAGACTGCCTGCAGTTTGCTCGTGCTCACGTCGATTGGACATTCGACCAGTGGAGGCAGGTTCTCTTCTCCAATGAGACGAGGGTCTGCCTCTATTGCAACGACAGGCGTAGAAGAGTCTACAGAAGGTCGGGAGAACGATTTGCTCAAGCCTGCATTGAAGAAACGGTGGCCTACGGAGGTGGTTCGTGCATGTTCTGGGGCGGTATGTCCACAGATGGCAAGACCGACCTTCTGTGCGTCTCCCGGACGGGGGGCACTCGCGGGCAGGGGTCTCTGACTGCTCACCGGGACGTCACGGAGATCCTGGAAGAGCATGTGGTCCCATATGCGGGTTTTGTCGGCACTGGATTCACTTTAATGCACGACAACGCCCGCAACCATACTGCATTGCTCGTTCGTGATTACCTGGGAGAGGTTGGGATCCCTGTTATGCAGTGGCCAGCGAGAAGTCCCGACTTGAACCCAATCGAACACCTTTGGGACGAGCTGAAGCGACGTGTTCGGTCACGTGATGCCATCCCTACCACTCTCCAAGACCTCCAGGACGCCGTGATTGAAGAATGGAACCTCATTCCTCAGTCGGACGTAGTGAAGTTGGTTCGGTCAATGAAAGACCGCATGGAAGCAGTAGTTAGGGCAAGGGGGGGTAAAACTAGGTTTAAGGTTACTTTTAAGTGTCTTTTTTGTTTGTCTGTTAACCATTTCATTGATGTTAATTTACAATTTAATAAACATTTTTCTTGTCCTCGCATTAAACTTATTTTTTTTTAAATCTGGTTACAATAATTACATTTTTTTTAGCTTATTTAAAAAGTATATTTTATTACCTTTCAAATAATACCTAACAGTCATACCTTTACCCTTGATTAAATAGGGTATAATGTCGGTTGAACATATTTTTCCCGAAGGTGCGATATTTTTGACGCCGAGTGTATTTAAGCTGTTTGTTTTCCAATAAATAAATAAATAAATAAATAAATAGATATTAAATTTAGTATACGAATTTAAAATTTAAGTTGTTCGAATTAAGTTTTAAATTCGAATACCAAATTTCAAGCACATTAGGAGTTTGATTTTATCATTTAAATTTTTCTTATCTGTTTCGGTTCATTTGCGTTTCGTACGGGCGTTCTTTATTGATCTGTTGTTAAATTACATTATTCCGCTATGCTCCAAAAACACAAATCGAATTTACTGTTTTCCGATGCAGCTGCTTTACTTCGGAACACGAAAGTCGTTAACTTTGGCGGCTTTTGAAAGAGAGAAAGGCAAAGAAATATCGTCAATTTTATTTAAATTATTTCAACAGATTCATGCTACGTGGGTCAACGTTAGTGATGTACAGCACGATACAATTAATAAGGTGCGTGTCGAAGCTCTTAAACCATTGACCAAGAGTCTATTATTGATCAATCCACGCGCTATATTAGTTGTGTCCTGCTGTACCTACAGTCATTTCACCGCAAAATGAGTGACAAAAGAAGCAATGAGGAATGTTTTTGTATTTGGTGAAATGTCTTAATTTTTCATCTTTAATTGATACCTATGCAATACGTCACTACAGTGTTATATTAAATTACTTATGATTCCATGATGATTCTTCATCGTACTTCAAACTAGGTAGGTAGGTACCATAATATCTGACTGAGGAATTAATGTGGGGTAGTACCTAGTACCTCTATTTCACAGACTAAATGATTAGAATCCAAGACCAAGATTATTAATTTAATATCTCTAATGTTATCTATCGTACAGCAAAGGTGATTTTACAGGCGAGGGCTTAGGAAAACCCACCTAAGTTCACCTCTGTGTTCCTTGCGAATCTCAAAGTTACGTAAGCCCTATATTTACCCTATTACGGCAAAGTCAAAATAAGGGATTGCGCCTAAACTACCAATCTGATTGTGACGAATGAGGTGTCAACCGATTCGTAATTATGGTCCGGGTGACAGAGGGTAATTTTTTTTCGGACAAATCAATATGTCGGACTTTGGCCTTCGACTATGAAGAATATTTTGAATACTTATAGCTTACTACTATATAATATAGGACTGTATTAATACACAAACGAAAGAACAGAAAAAAATTGAAACCACTAAAACTAAATACTGAAATAAATTAACTTATTTTAAGTAACTATAATTATGTACATATGTCCCCTAGGCTGGGAATGGTGCCCATAATGCTGGCTGCATTTCCTTACTACTTTAGGATGTGGGATGGCGATGAACGCAATAAATGGTGTTCTATTCACAGATGATTCCGGGTTATTCCCACCTGTTACCACCAATTTGTTACCACTGGTAACAGCTGGGATTTTTTTTCCCACCTGTTACCACCAAAGTACTCGGTGCACCAAAGTGGGAATATTTTTCCCATTTGTTACCACTAAAATATTTGGTGATAACTATTGGGGGAAAAAGGTTTTTAGTTTAGTGGTAACAGGTGGGAAAAAAAATCCCAGCTGTTACCAGTGGTAACAAATTGGTGGTAACAGGTGGGAATAACCCATGATTCCTGCTGCCAATGTTCTGGATTCTACTAAATATATGCTGTGCATCAAATGAGAAGTAGAAGTGGTTTTATATTATGAGAATAGGACATGGGAGCGAATAGGATAGGATAACTAACGTCCAGTCAGATATAAGTAAAATCAATGCTTCAATCCCACAGGGAAGTGTAATTAGTTGTCTCCAGGTTAGTGATTCTCTCAAAAAAAACTGACGGGTGGACGAACGAGCGAAATCGCAGCGGCGAGTTTAGGTAGTAGAGCGAACAAAACACATTTATCAGCCTTATCAGCAGCGATTTTTGGTGAGGTCGTTTATATAAATCAAGAACAGGGTAGTGATTCTCTGAACAACGACGGTCGGACGGACGGACGAGTGAATGTCCAAGCGGCGAGTTTAAGTAGTCCCGTCAGTGCGAAGAAAACATATTTTAGTGCGTGCATTTTCAATTTAGCAGCATGGTTTCTGCCGATGGATCGAACGTATAAAGCTACAATAAAAGAATACACAGAAGACGCATTACGATAATTAATAATGGTTATAAAAATATACTACTTATTAATTTATGCCTCCTCTCTCCTAGTGATTGCTGTGCCCTCCAGGGTTTATTTTGTTATTAGAATAAGCTGTACCATTATGAAAAAGCAATAAATAATTGAATTGACTTGAATAGTAATAAACATTACAAAGGTCCGATACCTGTTTCATCTTTTATGTAGTCGGGTTTTAGTCTTTTACTTTATATTTGTTCTCTGATGCTTTTCAACTAAAGATCAAAAAATATACTTAGCCTAAGATGATATATGTAAAATTTTCCTACTTTGCTCCCCCATGGGTAATTATGTTCCATGGTTATATTGCGGTAATCTATATTGTGAATCTTTCTATTGCCTTCATTCGCTTCGTGGCTGGATGTATAGGTACATCAATTATTTTCAGCAAATTTGTCCTCGACTTGACTTATAGGTAATGTAACAAACGAAATAGTCACTATGGAGCAAAGACAAACGCAGTTGCTAATGTTCCTATCGAATATAAACCATTGGTTAAGTACCTATTTTGAGAAATTCGTTTCTTCTGTCGTATTAAACGACAATGTACCGTCCTTAAGATAGTTTCATATAGGCAACAGCATCCAATAGACCTGCTATGAAGTATCTTCTGGACATGCTGTCGGCGAACCTGTAACGAGTAAATAATAGCTAAATTAGCGAGGTAACACGCTATCAAACACCCGAATCTAATATCATAGCGGTTAATGATGTGATATGGACTGTTGTTGGAAATGTATAATTATCATCATTTTTGTACGTATGTGTTTTTCGTAACCAGCAAGTCACTAACACCATGGCAAGTGATCACCGTGTGAGAGATTATGAAAATTGAGAAAGATCTATCTGAGTGTAGCGAAATTTGGGTTTCCGCTTTGTTTCTGACTGAATAGAAGCACAATAATGATACTTGTTAGAGGATGATACAGCATCTGGAATATGTAGCTGAATACTTCAACACAACTTGAGTACCTTGTCGCCTTAACCCTTTACCTACGGGTGTCAACCAGAGTTGCCAGTGCTTCAACACCACTGCAGTACGGGTGTCATCTATAGTTGATCGAATCGAAGGTCATGTTCAATATTTTTTTTAAGCAAAACGACACCTTGTGTAATGGTAATAGCGGTCACATTATGTATTGGGATAAGTATAGATGCAAAGGAAAAAATATCATAATGTTTCGGTAGATGGCACTGACATAAAAATACTTTTAAAATTACCGCTTTTTTGCTGTCAACTAGGGTTGACACCCGTACTGCAGAGGCGCAAATAATTGAACTCAATATGGCGGACATCAGTGTTGTTCATCGACTCGACTTGATTTCATCGACTTGTTGTGAGAGTACGGCGTGGGAGTGTATTGTGTTATTTTTAATTTATTTCACAGTTTTTGGTTAAAATATTGTAATTTAACATGACAGAATTGTTATGAAATCATTAATAGGTATTATAGTACCTAATAATCATTTCACAACAATCATAACTTGTGATCTCGTACTCTAGGTACAGATTTGTCAATACCCTAGTGCACACTCATACCAACTACAAAATCGAATAAAGGTTTTTATAATTTATATACAAAATCAAATTATCACTCGAATTTTTTGCCCATCGATGGTGCTAGTTTATCGACAACTGTGTCGATAGTGGCACATCACCATTTTTCATAAGTGGCAAATTGTTGTTGTGCAACGTTTTAAGTTATTGATATTTATGCATTATTGTAACAATTATCGTCATTTAAGTGTTTGTTTCTGTTAAACATACTGTAAACTAATGTTTTTTAACTTAAACTTGTGAAATCCGTGAGTAGTAACTTGAACATCATCAATTTTTCCGTGACTGATATGTTGCTTGATATCAGAAAAAATTGTGAATATTATTACTTCAGGTGATTATTAATTGATTAAACACATTATACTTAATGTGTGTGTGAAATTTCAAGTGTGTAGCTGTAATACTTCCAAAGTTACAAGTAAGTAAAATTATGCCTAACCGCTGACTCTCGCCAAAACATGCCCGTATTGAGCGGTGACTGAGTGATTCAAGGCCCCGTAGGTAAAGGGTTAATAGCGGTATATATTATGTTTGAATTGGCATTGGCACACGAATTTGTTAAAGGCATTTAGCGACATGGGAGTGAAGTGAGTAGGTAATAATAATGATCCTGACTTATCAACGCTTGTAGGCCGAAATTCTACAAGACGTCATTGATTTGGACGTGTTATCGTATTGCAGAGGTTTTGATAGCTCACTTATTTACTAAACTAAAGTTAAAAACTAGGTATACCTAACACGTCAAAGGTATTATGGTTTTACCCATTAGAATAGAGAGCCCGAGGAGCTATTTAGACTGCTAAAAGTATTAATTTAATTAAGAGACGGCTAACATTAAACAAGGAAGAAAATATTACAAGAAGGTGAATTTCGGTATTCAATTTCTGGTTTAATACAGATGGCCGCTCAATGCTGCGAGATATCCTGAATTAATTGAACCAATTATATATTATATACCTACACATGGGCGCAGCAACTCAGGGCTGCATGAAGTTATTAATCACGAAAATGAAACTTCAGAAGTTCTATCGCTTTCACTCTTCACTTGTTATGTAATTGGGAGAAAGGGGCAGGAGTTTGGTAACATCGAAAGTGGTAAGGTTAAAGAAACTTGCCTGTCAAAAAGAAAGACGTCGCTTTTCACGAAGTAAATTATTGTAGATGTATTGTAGACTGACAAAACAATATTATTGGTTTTGTGAAATACAAGTGAATCGTTACACATAGATAATTGTGCAGCCTCCGAGTGGCCGTGGCAGTGATCGGTGTTGTTTTTATAGATCAGTTACAATTATGAGTAACAATTACGCGCGAATCGCGTGCGCTCGCGCACGATACGACACGCCACTTTGTTGTGCTGCGACAATCGACAATAATCGACACATTTAATAATACGCTGCAACTGAAATTAGATGTTGTTATTCCAATAATACTTTTAGTTTAGAATGCACTGTGTATCTAATGACCTAGGCTTAATGCGTCGTAATTATTTATTCTGTACCTACTGCCATAATTATGCCCGTTATTTAATTCTAACTTCCGCCCGCCGCTATTACTTACTCTGTGCCGCCACTTCGTCCGCGTACATTTTGGTTATCGTTATTCCCCCGGGAACTTCTGGGATGCAAAGCCCAGTGAAGTCAAACTTTAATCCTTGAGCCAATATATGTAGAGCCTTGTCGCAGAAAGCCAGTCATTATTTCCGACGTTATTTCTTTATTATGGCTTGACGCTGGCATTATACAATAAATATATAAACGTAGATCGTCTATACTAGAGGTGGCTTAATAACTCTGTGATGGTCCGTCGTGGAGCTCCCGACTTGTTAGGTCATGCGAAGTACTTCGTCAGTGAAACACAGCACCGCTGGAGTAGTTCCACTGCGATGATTTTTAGCTCGTTCCTTTGTTTACAAACACCTAATATTTATTGTTTAACTTTTCGAAGCCCACTGACATCATAGAATTCCTTTTGTATCTGTGCCAACCTTGCTAGACCTGGATGTGGCATTTCCTGGTTTTCCATGTATGGTAAATGCGTGCTTTTTATATTTTGGGTCTTTTTTGTCTTTTGACCAGAGGGGCTATTGCTTAACGCACTCGCAATCGCAATTGTTTTCATTTGGTAAATCGAAGGCTTGTCTGCATACAAAATGAAAACAATTGTTCCGCTTTGAAGTCAATTGAGATTGCGAGTGCGTTAGGCAATATATAGTGACGCAGACCACCTCGATTATTTATTACTTCCTACTACCTTATTAAGATGTCCAAAATATAGCTTTACATAGCGTATGTAGTCCTCAAAAGAGATAAAAATTTATTAAAATTTTCATTTGTATACAAATTATCCAAAAAACTAAATTAGGTACCAAAAAGCCTGAAAAGCTGTTTTAACATTAATCCCAGACTATTAAGCCCTAGTGACTGCCTCTCTTTAGTAGGTACTAGTGAAGTTTTTTTTTCATGGAAAAACAAGTATTTTGAGTTATTCGTATGAAATAAGATTGACAAGTAAAATAAATAATATCTAATTACTAATATCCCGATAAATCGATTTTCGAATATTCGCAATCCGGAGATGCTATAACTTTCCGATCGTTGAGCACCGCTTTGTCCTTAAATAACATAGAGAACTGACACTTCACATAGATTCGTTTTAAGGCATAGTAACCAAATAAGTGGGTGCCGTGAATGAATATGAATATAATATAATGAATACTTTTAACTGCACATTGTTTTTTTTCCATACAAACGCGAACAACCTACCTATCGTGTATTCATAAGTATTGAGAAAAAAATCTACTTACTTAAAAAATTAAACATAACAATACTGGCAGCTGTCTAATTCTTTTTGAAATTTTGAATTTGGAATGTTTATGTTCTATTTGTATGTTTTTATTACTTATTTCAATTCATTTTTTTGTGATGGTGGGAGGAAAAAAATTACGTGCGTCTGTCAATTCGCTACACATGACGGGAAGGAACCAATAGAGATTTTTCGTCTCGTTTTGTACATAATACAAAAACCATTAATCCTAAATTTAAAAAATCACTCCATGGCTAGCTTAATTTCACCAAAATAGGTACTAGCGGAAACTCAAAGTGAAATAAACCCTGTAAAAAAGCAATTCGGAGCGCCGATACGGTACCTACGTATTGAAACATCTTGACTTCAGTCTGCACGCTTAAATCCTGCCGTTCGCGCCCTCGAGTTGCTTGTACTTGGTACTTGGTAGCTTAGGGGAGTGGAATAGACCTCTCTTCAGTTCAGTCTTCAGTCCAGTGTTGCTTTAGATGGCTCCGCGGCCGGCCGCCCGCTCGCGCGTCGCTCTCTCCACGCCCGCACGAGGTAGAAAGTCTCCGGGCTGTGAATAAACATATCGTGATTACAGTGAAACTAAGCAACAGGATTATTATATTGGAATTTGGTAATTTTTTGACAAAAGTTCTTAAAAGGATAAAGAGGTTATTAATGAACCACGTCTGTAATTAAAACAATGAATCCTGTATAAAAACTGCCAGCGGTATTATACGGTTCAGTTCCTAGAATTAGGTAGATTAACTTGAATGTACTATTATGGATGATACTCGTACAAGGAAGTTAAGTGCCCTTTCAAAGAGCGATGAAAAATGTATAACGTAAATTATATGCTCATAGTATTTTACTGTCTGAAATTACTTAACTATCTTATTTCCTGTTAGTTCTATTTGCTAAAGTATTAGGTAACTAGTTAATAATTTTCACTTCTGTTTTAGAACTACATCAGTAATTTAAGTTCCCTTAATTATTTATGGTACAATAAATAGGCAAAACTCGACTGCTGAAATTGTAAAATGCATTTGATAGATATGTCGTGCTTATCTCAAATAATAAGCAATATATACTGACGACACGCAAGAGACGTTCAACAAAAAAAAAACCAGTAAGATATTATTGCTGATTTATACATATAATATAACATAGCTATCCCTGATTACTTTGCCGTCTGTAACGTCAAGTAGAAAAGATACGACTACACAGAAATGTAAATTCAACTTTTTGCTAATATTGACTGTATTTGTATTAATGATGCGTAGTTGCATCTTTATAAGATTTATCGCGCTTTTTTTTTATTAAGTACTACCTTTTGCCCGCAACTTCGCCTGCGCAGAACTACAATTAGGTCTACCTTGTTTTCCGGGTCATGTAAAGGTTAACTGGTAGAGAACGCCTTACTGCATTAAGTTCGCTTTGTTGTATTAAGTGTATTCTTTTGTCCAATAAAGATTAAATAAAATATATATGTAGGTATCTACCTACCTAGTTGGTCGTTAATTTAATGGCTCTTTTTAAATAATCGTTCCAAATGTATTTAAAACACATTAATGCAGTCAATGCAATTATCGATTGTTGTAATAGATGTTTCGAATAGTCTAGATTTTTGTACAATTGTACAAATATGTACTGCACCGTAAATTGGCTGGTGTTAAGTCATTATTATATCTCTTTATTTAAAACCTCTTGATACAGTAATTACTGTAGATATTTACTCAATCAAATATGACCGGAGATTGCTATCTCAAAGCCCACCTGACGATAATCCGCTTACCAACCCACATACTGAGTTTGCCAGTAGCAGTGAATAAATATGTACCTACAATTACTTTGCTGTGTACTCGCCACAGTGACTGAGCAAATTAATCGTTGGATCGAATGTCATTAGATGTGGGTTTCTAGTTTTGAACCTGTGTTAGTTTGAACAGTGGTTATACTTTGAAAATCGAAGCTCAAAGTTACGTTAGCTCCATCCCTGTCAGTAATCATTCGAGACTAAATCGAAAGAAAGGGATGAAGACCGAGACTCTAGAGTTCGATCCCTTTGCCAATGAGTTTTTCTAGTTTAATTACTCTACATATACCATAATGCTTTTTATGGTTACTGACGCTATTAGGGTAAAATAAACCTCGCAAGAAAACCAACGAAGGTAATTGAATGTTTACGAAGGGTAATTGAATAATTGCACAAAAGCTCCTAAGGGGACAGTTTAATACCTTTTTATCCGGGTACTATTTATACATAACTACATACATCTAAAAAGTCGTAGGATTCAAAATACTCGTACATTATTTTGATATACCTAATTTCATTATAATATTGCAGGGATTTGTTAATTAATCTGTATATTATTGTAGGGTGGAAAAAACGAACGCCACATGGACGTCAAATTGGAAATAGCTTTAAATTAAATAAAGATTGTAAAAAACCTTTTTTTATTATTTAGTCATATTCGACCAGTTTGGGCAGGCAAATTCTCAAAAATCCATAAATGCAGTAATCATTGTTTTCAAAAATAAAAAAAAGGCTCCTTTGCGTATAAAATAAATAAATAAATAAATAATAATAATATAATTTGCTATTTCCAATCAATATTTAAGGCGTTCGTTTTTTCCACCCTGTATAAAGAGTAAGAAAAAAGAGTTTCGCGCAAATTATCTTAGAGACAAATACATTGATGACTAAACCATAAACCTAGAATTCAACTCCGACTAACAACTTCTAAAATAGGCTTTCAAAATTCATTACTTATATCTTGTTTAGGTATAATCTACAAGGTACAGATAACTTGTAATTTGTTAGCTAGCGGATATTAATTGTAAAAACAGTCTTGAAAGGTTTAAGTTTGAAAATCATCAATAAACATTTCAGAAGACGTGTTTTTAAGTACCGTCAACTGGGGTTACTTTGATTTACGGGGTAACATTGCCCACCCCAAAAACTAGTTTTAATATTCAATTATTCTATTAAATGTTTCATCAGGAGCAAGCTACTTATATAGTTATACAATTATTTAAATAATTTAAGAAGTTTACCACTAAAATTGTTGTCGTTTTAAGCAGGGATTGTAACCGGTTACATATAAACCGGTATTTACTTAGGTTAAACCGGTTAATTATTTGGGTTACGTTCCAACGAATTGGTTACGCTCACAGGGAGCGAAATGCATTTACCGGTTATAACCGGTTAGAGAGCGCTTCCGTCATTCACCCTTGTCTCGGCTCACACGGAAGGAGCGCTCTCTAACCGGTAAATGCATTTCGCTCCCTGTGAGCGTAACCTTTATTATGGGTTAGGCTCTAATAGTGTGGCTTTAACCGCTACGGAAAATAAACCGGTTTTCAATCCCTGGTTTTAAGGGCGAGCAATTTTACCCCGTAAATCAAAGTAACCCCAGTTAACCGGTACTACTTTTTAACGGCGCTCACGTTATGTACAACTTAATACCCTGATGCGTGATCACAATTCTGTAGCTTCTCGAGTAAAAAAACTGCCAAAGTGCAATTCAGATTCTTACACGACTCCGTACAATTCTTGGACCCCCTTTAATTTTTAATTTTATTTCCTTTTTAATATTGGGTGTTATAGCGGCAATAGAAATACATACGGTAAAAAATTCAAGTTCCAGTTCATGAGATACAAGCAATACAGACGGACGGACTGACAGCGGAGGCTTAGTAACAGATTAGATTTATTTATTTCATAATATAAGTTATAGTTATATTGCAAACATGTCAATTATACAGAATTCATATTATGACCGTCCAAGAATCAAAACAAAAAAATAAATAGTAAAAGTCCATGTCAAAAATTAATAGACTCACAAATAATAATAAAACAAGTCACAAATGTAAATGTACAAATGGTAGTAGTTAGTACAAACCATATCAAAAGTATAGGTATTATAAAGTCAAAATTCAGTTTCGATAAATTCACTTATAGAGTACTTCTTGGGGTACGGTACAGTCAGCCAAAAATGTGGGCTACCACACTACGGTTGCAGTACATTTACACATCATGATACAACCAGTTCGATTTTTTCGATAATATTATGACAGTGACAAGTGTCCACCTTAGCGATAATTATAAACTTTTGTCAAAACTGGTAGACCACTTACTTGGCTGACCGTACCATAAAAAGAGCAATCGATTCTAGTGCACTGGCATGTGCAACGGTACGGTCGGCACACTTGTATGGCTTCTACTTTGGTCAATTCACAAAAAAAGGCATGTGGGTACCTACTGCTGGACGTAGGCATCTCCCGTCCAGCTCTGGTTCTGACAGTGTGGTAATTCTCAAAGCAGTTATAACTAGTTTAAACTACATTTAAAAGTAACAATTCCAATAGTGTCACTAGAACGCCTTTCCAAATAATTGTATGCGCCCGTTCCACAAGTGATCTCACTGCTTGTATGATAAAGTAATACAATAATGTAAGCAAATGCCCTAAACAATGAGTCAACACTCGATAGATCAACCTCAAAACTAGTCGTCGCTCGTCGTTGTATTCCTTTATATGACATCATCTAGAGAAAATTGTCACTCAAATACTCCAATTTTTATGAGATCGGGAATTAGATATATAACCGCTATATCGCTCTCTTTTTGAAACTTGGTATCCACACTTCAGGGGTGTTATTCTGTGGACAACGGCTCACTGGCAGACGAACGAGTGAATGTCCAAGCGGCGAGTTTAAGTAGTCCCGTCAGAGCGAACAAAACACATTCTAGCGCGTGTATTCTCGATTAGGCAGCCTTATACGTCCGTCCGCTCACTCGCCAGGACACAGTCTCTTATGATATCTTTTCGTATTGTTTTTATCTCGGCCGCCATTACTATCAAGAAAATAAAAGCTATCGTTAAATGTACAATACTATAACATGTCAAAACAATATAGTTTTACCCAGTAGAATGGAACCCTGGCTTTTATGGTTGCACTTTACTCTGAGTTGCATCGACAACTCGATTGATATCACATCATCAATGTAACGCGGGTGCGACGACATAATAAACAACACAAACCAAGCGACATTCTTAATACATACATTAGCACATTACCCTCCTTTCAAACCGCAGTCGGGTAAAGACACAGTGAAAAAAAAGTACGAACATTCACTGCTTTTGTACTTGGCCGAGGAAACCGCTGTTCATTTGTCTTTTTTTTACTTATTAGGCACTTAGGCTCTTCGGCCGGCATTATTATCATCGTGAATGTGCGAATTCATTTTACATTAGGATTATTAAAATGATTCACTACATAATGACACGTAAACGAGGGAGCGTCGCGCCGGTCACAGTGGAGAGCACCGCGTTCACTTTCTCCGCTTGTAATCTTACCAAAACGATTCTAGGTGCTATTATATCATTTTTTCAATCCACAGACTTTGTGTGGCATCGTGGAATTAAACTCCTACATGCCAATTTCGACTGCGATTTGTAAACGATGATTAAACATTACGCAAACTAGAAAACATGCAAAATAGGGTCACGGTATTCCATCAACGATCAAAAACTTCTACAATTAACATTCACCAATTAAATATTGGATAACCACTTAAGTTTTTTTAAGAACTTGTTTTTTTTTTCAACTAGTTTTATCATAAGTGAAGTGAAACAGTACTGTTTTTGAACTGTGACAGTTGTATGGGCGCATGCAGTTTGAGATCAAGTGAAAGTTGGTAATTTCCTCGTGTGGGATCGTCCGAGGAACAAAGAGCCAGCAACAATGGAACACCTGTTCCGGCAGAGGCGGATAAGCGTGCCCAAGCGGTGAGCCTACACCCCCATTATGCTCTTATAACTCTTTTGTTTTCCATTCTCTACTAATGCACCTGAGAAAACTGGCCGTGTGAAGTGGTCGAAAGCTGTAAATATAAAAATTGACTAAGAGCGTGTCAACTGTGGCGAGTCATGCTTGTTATAGTGACCAGTCGAGTGAACTTTGTCATCTGCTGCTTGTACTACGGTAGAGCAGGACAATTATTTTTTTTTGGTTTCGAGAGTTTTCGTCGTTCTTTTTTTTTTGCACATTTAATGCATTTAAAGCAGGTGATTGACGTAGTACCGAACCTTTCTAAATATTTTAGTCTTATAATTAATAGTTTGAAAAGCTAGCCTTCTTATTCATAACTCAATTATATTAGTATTCTTTGTCATGTTCAGGCACATTCAAATGTCATAATGACAGATAAGGACAAAGCATATTTTTAGCTATTGCTCGTTTATGAATAAGAAGGGACTTTAAAGGCACGCTTAGTACAGGTAGTTGTCGTCAGCGTTCACCGCATGTTAACTAACGAGAACTTCACGTCGTAGGCTCATTTGTTTACTAATTATAACGGGAAATAAATTATATAGATACATGTACACAATTTTATGACTGCATTAAGGTTAAGTTAGCACATTAACAACTCTACTTAACTACGCATAAACACGATGTAAAGACTTTTGCGTAGAAACTAAATCGGCGCTGCATCCTGCATAGACAGCATTTTCCCGGCACGCGTGTCTTCCACCCGGACGCAGTTCCAACAAAACCTCCGCAAAACATCGATTTAGTCATTAGATTCGATTCTTGGATCGATTATAGTCACAGATGCGTAAGTAGCGATTTCCTGGCGGGTGAACGACTCCGGCGCAGGCGCAGGTTTTTGTCGCCATCTCGCGCATTGTTGCCGGGTACTGCAGTGCTAAACTGAAGTACTGTCACGCTCACCGCGCGAGCTAGTTTGATGAGAGTTCTCTGGTTACTCCGATTGTTATACGTATGTATTGTACTTAAATGAAACAGTTTGAAAGGGATTTGATCCTACAGCAATAAATACGAAACTTTGGAACCTTCATTCATTTTACTCTACTAATTTACTTTGAACTTTACTAGGAGCCTCAGGAATTTTAAAACTTCAATCGAGACTAATGACTAGCGTTCGAAGTTTTCGTAGCACGTTAAGACTAATGATAGCTGTGGAGTCGACATTAACATTAAAATTCAACTCTTACGCCATATTCGCCCTGAGACCCTGAGTGCTGCTAAGCTAAGTAATGAAAGATAGTTATAAACAAAATATTTTCAAGTACATAATTACATACATACATAAACTCACGCCTTTATTCCCAGAGTGGGGTAGGCAGAGCTACAGAATTTCCAACAACTATAAAAACTTTTTGATAATTCTGTAACCACATTTTGCACACTTAATTATGAATATTGAAAGTAAAAGTTATCATCCCTATTTATACTAAAATTAAATTTTGCACTATATTAATCAAATGAGTATGAGTAAGAGTTGATTTTTTATGGTTATGTCTACTCCACAGCTCTCTTTCGTCTTACCGTACTATGAAAACTCGAACTGAACTGAACCCTGCTAGTGACTTATCAACTTATCACTTATTAGACGATAAAGTATTCGTATACTTAATACGCGTGGAAAACAAAACTGAGCACCAGTTTCTTTACTTAGGTATAGTCACGGTAAGAAAAGGTTCGTCACTTTTAGACCTTAAAAGTGTTGAAAACTTGAAATGGAGTCGAAAAGCGACGAACTTTTTTTTATTGTGACTGTACTTACAGGGACGGTATGAAATGGTTAGCCAACTTTTCAACTCTATTTCAATGCTGTTAAGATTCAAAGGCGCAATTATTATATTATTGTAATACCGCGACTATACCTACTCAGTAATTGAAAAATATGTTAATTTAGGCAATATGTATAAACTGTTTTTTCCAGCATCAACTACTGCTAGATAAAATGTATTTTTAATACGCACATGCATGCAGTATAGATCTAAACTAACCATGAATAAAATGCAAATCAAAGATTAACACCATAGTAAACATATGCATGCAGATTAATTAAACTTACCTTACCTTTAAATAAATATAGATTAGCAGCTTTACACAGAGCAGTTTTAGTACCTAGTTAGTTTCACGGCTCAACAGCTCTGTCCGTTATATTATATGCCCTATTAAGCACTTAATTACCATTTAAGTATAGTCTTATAGTTCCTTTTAACTGTTCTTTTAAATTTTTATATTCGATATTCAAGACACATTGGATATATTTGGAATACTTAATAGCTGTCGTTAGCACTTCTGCCTCTGGCTGTACGTTTGTAATTGTAATGTCGCGGCGCTAATTTACACAGTTTTATGGGAGAAAAGAACTAACTATTATCTCATAAACTTGTGCCGCGTAGAATAATTGATCGAATTAACATAGAAGTAGCTTTCTAGGAATAGTTTCTTGTAGATTTGTGCCACGGCGCGTTTCTTTCTATAGAATATCACCGGTTGACTTTAATTGATTGTGATTGTGAAACACTATCTGGGGTGTGATTCTCTAAAGAAGCAAAGGTGAACGAATGAACGACTGATGTCCAAGCGGCAAGATTAAGTAGTCCCGTCAGTGCGTCCAAAACACATTGTAGCGCGTGCATTTTCAATTTAGCAGCATGGTTTCTGTCGATGGATCGAACGTATAAGGGTGCTTAATTGAAAAAGCACGCGCTAAAATGTGTTTTGTTCGCTCTGACGGGACTACCTATACTCACCGCTTGGACATCACTCGTCCGTCCGTTCGACCGTCGTTATTTAGAGAATCAGTACCCTGCTGTCTTCGGGATGGTGGGAGTTTATTGTACTGCTAATCACGGAATTGTATTTTTTTTTACAATTCAACGAACAAAATTTACAAATTTAACAAGCGAATATCGTCACAAAACTAGGACGTTAACTTAAGGAAGTTTTTATTCCCGATTAATCCCGATGGGAATATAATCTCTAGCCTATAGTTTTGCAGTCGAATATTCGAATAGATCATAACGGTGTAAAACAAGCATTTATCATTGAGATAAGAAAAATAAAATGCACTGTATCATAATTAGCATAAACATGCTAACAGCGATCTTTTAGCTTAAATAAATTTCTACGTCATGTTTTTCCTATTGTTGTCGGGAGTGATTGACCGGTTGTCACTGCTTTGTTTGCTTGAACAAGCCAAGAGTCACGGATTTGGAGAAATATACATAATTGACGTCACATTCTTTGTCGACTAGACTCCAATGCGAACGGCAAATGAGGTCCCTCTTTTGGGATTATTCCCACCTGTTACCATTATTTTTTTACCACTGGTAACAAACAGCCGGATTTTCTCTTCCCACCTGTTACCACTAAAGAACGGGGTGGTAACAAGTGTGAATATTTTTCCCATTTGTTACCACTAAAATATTTGGTGGTAACTACTGGGAAAAAAAATCCCAGTTGTTACCAACAATTAGATTAGTGGTAACAGCTGGGATTTTTTATTCCCAGTAGTTACCAGTGGTAACAGATAGTAAAAAAATGTTTTTATTGCGGTTTTTTATAAGTTTGAGGCTTTAGGAAGGAGTTCCCTATCAGCTAAGCAGGAATTGTTGTGGTGTGAAGGACCGCTATCTGAAGCTTACGGACCTCGGCAGGTGCTGTCATAAGATTGACAAATGTAATGGCGTTGGACAGTAGGTGATTGTGGTTTTTTATCTCAACTTGTTGTTATATCCTTCTAAAGAATGTTGATAAAAGCATAATAAGTAAAAACCTAAAATATTTTTCGGTAAACAATGATAATTTAAGGTTTTTTTTAATCACATCTTATTTACTGAGGTAAGTACTTTTAAAATTCGCTCATTTTCCGATGGCTTTCTATCTTTTATATTACAAATAGGTTAGTGTAATAGAAAACACACAAGATTGTTCTAGTGCTTATCAATAGTAAGTATATCAACTTAAGTGCAATATAATATGTGATGCATCGAGTGTCGAGAAACCGTCTTCACGCTCCAGTTCGCCGGGCTCGTACCGGGATCCACGTCTTTTTGTAAAGTAAGTGCACTGAAGGAGACTGCATTTTTAAGAACGATTTTTTGTAACAGCTCAGTAAGAGCGTATCAAATGCAATAAGGCTTTAATAATGTATTTGGACTGGAATATGTAGCAACTTGAAATTTAATCTGACTTCGCAACTTTATTGATTCGCAAGATGGACCTTTAGTTTTTTTATTTTATTATTTCCAAGTATTAAAATTAATGTTTGAAGCATTATAAACATTTTATCAAAACAACCTGGGAGGGTAAAAATCACCGTACCTACAGCGTTATTTAAAATCTAGAGTCAGAAATAATGGATTTACAGAATAGCGGTCGAATTATATCTCAAGATATAATCGTTACATAAGTTACATGGATAAACCTGTCATAAGTAAGTCAGCACAATGATCTTTGCGGCGTACTTTGTCGCTCGAATGGGATGGATAATGGATGCTTATGGTCCTGGCCTAACCCACTGTTTTCAAGAGTACATTCGAAAACCTGTTCGAGTGAACGCTTTCCCCGCGTTATATCACTGAGGAATCCGATGCGAAATGAAATGACCAAATAGTGTGTTTGTGGAGAATGTTAACTAGACATTAACGCATCATTAAAGTGTGTGATACATCGGTTTGTGCAAGTACCTATGGCGTAATTTCATAACGCTCTTTATTATTAGTATTTTTATAACAATTTGTTTTTGAATGAGCTGTGTTTATATAGTGAGAATATCTGTTGTTTGTAACTACTACTTCATGTCCCTTGGTATAGCATTTAGATCAAAGAGTTCAGGAAAAACGGGATATTTGAACTCTGCACCACTAATCTTAAACAGAACACGCGTCTCGTTTAATTGTTCGCTAATGAACGTTTTTTGGCACACTTCCGTTCTGTATTATTATTAATTAATTACTCCATTGTCGAGATCGCGTAATTGTGCCAAGCTTAACGATTTCTCCGTCGAGACATGACATCCGTCTTGTCTTCGAACAACTGTCGCATGGAACTCGGCAAAAGAAGGATTACTTTAGACGCAATTTATGTTTATTTACCGTGTTAATTGTTTAGTTTAGTTTTTTTATTTTAGTTTTTCATGATGATATCTTTGACAAATGAGGTTGTTTTCTGTTTGCGCCAGTTATCAATAAGCGGCGACAATGCGAATCAGTGTTCTTTAAATTTAATTGTTTTTTAACCATAATAATATAAACGTCAAACTGTATTCTTGTGACGGTTATAAATATAGGTTAACTGATATTTAAAATTAGAGAACATTGATCCAAATTGGCGCTAGTTTAGAATAGCTAGTAATTAAAACCAGGCGCATCCTCACAAAAATACCGGTATGTTGTTGAGTCCGTGTGAGTAGGTCTATGCGTGACTTTTTCCCACGCCTCGCTCAAGGCATTTTTGTCCTGGTCGCTGATTCTCTAAATATTCCGCCGAAGACATTACCTCCTAAATACTAGCCGCTGAGCTTAAGTTAACATTAGCTATAACATTTTTGTGCTTGCATTATGAGGTCGCATGTTTCTCCGTCTAAACAGCTCGACCAATGTCGGTAGATAGCTATCCCTGCCTAGCCATAGGATAAATTAAGATCACCAGTAACTCAACGAGAACAACACTTGCGTTTGGTTTCTGTAAATCAACGCCCTAACAAAATAGTTGTTAAAAATCTAGTACAAACCTAGTTATCATCCGGATCTAAATTTGCTCAACTCTGCGATTTAAGCATTGAAAACATCTGTCACTTTCTGACACTTACATAAGTACGAGAGTGACGGATGCTTTATCTACGTTTTTTTATGGGATAAACGCAATCATACTAGGCCCGCTGATATGCTTTTTATGTTGGTTCCTTAGCATTAGTCTAGTGTTTTAGGATCCGTTCTGTTCACGTGAGTTATTCAAACATGACATCGTTGTGTCCACAAAGAACGCTAGTCCGCTAGATTCTGACGACAAGGTCTAGATCGTTGATTCGCGTAATATCCGCCGGACAGTTAGCTCCACGCTTCACTTCCTACCCTCGGAGCGACCACCGACGTAATTACCCCTTAATGCGGATGTCAGGAACTGTTATGTTAGTAGTCATGCATATCACTCGATGGGCGATCGGGTCATCGCTGGCGGTAATGAGTTAATGAGGACGCCTCGGGAATAAATGTTTATTAATTAACTGATCGGATGAGACAAACTAGAGTTACATATGTCGATGAGATGATAGAGCCATTGCGTCGCTGAAACTTTATATTTAAATTAGTCTAACGGCAATTTCCAGTCTGGTCTGATTATGTTTATATCATTAGTTTGAGAAGTATGTTTTGTTTTGGGAACTATCAAAAGATCTAATATTCATGGGGTTTTTTAATTTCTTGCGGTAATTGACCGTATTATTTTGTATTGTTTACCGTGTTCAATGCGTTGACTGTAAGGCTGCCACGCATCATTGTGTCATCAACCTAGACGCCCATGGGAATCTGTCCCCTGTAACTCTTCAATGGGCATCGGCCCTTGCCTCAACGATGCATTTGACCAACTTTTTTGCAATTACGTTCATGCTAAGTCGCTTTTCTCACTACTTAAAGCAACTCACAATACACATTTCCCAGTCAAACAACTCGTGTGTGAGAACAAAAAAAAGTTGCGTGGTCGTTCTTTGTCGTTTAGTTCAACAAGCATCGTTTTTTGCCAACAGTTTCTTTAGACCTGTCAACCAATACGCGGATAAGCGTTAATAATTGACGCTTTCCTGAATTGTACATAGTTTTTGGCAAGGATTGCAAAATAAGTCGTGTGGTTTTAGTGTGCAAATGACTCTTACATAACGTGCTAAGAGCCTGATTAATAGTGAGCGCGATTATACCGGACGGTCATTACTCATTAGTCTTCTTGTCAAAGCAGTCGGTAATCCGTGAACAATTGAGCATCGACTGTGACTCCACCTGTCGTGCCACGGCCGCCCGCGGCAACCCAGATATTTCCATTAAGTATTCAACCCAAACAATGCTTTGTCCGTGAAATGTGAAGAGCATCCGACTTAGAAAGTCCGATTTCCGATCTCGTTTCGGTCCATATTGAAATACTTGGTCTTTGTTGCCTACG
Source organism: Acleris laterana (assembly GCA_963966035.1). Lineage (NCBI taxonomy): Eukaryota > Metazoa > Arthropoda > Insecta > Lepidoptera > Tortricidae > Acleris > Acleris laterana. Next base: position 7,493,783 of record OZ014450.1, on the reverse strand, counting down.
TGTGTCGAGTTTCAAAATTGAGTAACGAACAGTTAGATAATTTCTCCGGCCGGTGCATGAATTGGCTTTTTGTAACCCGAAGTTACCGTTCGGGCTTCGGCCGGGTAATTGTCTGGGGTTTGAAAAACTCGGCTATTGGGTCGAAGAGAGCCATTACTGTTAAGGACTTCCGACGCGCGATCTCTAAACGAAAATGACTCGGGGCTAATCTAATTCGGCTCGACGGCGATTCGCCCGACAGGTCGTGAGGAAAGTAAACAACATTAACAATGTCATTGTGATAACTTGGCGAAATCGTAATTGAGGTGAAAGTTCAATTCAAATCGCTCATACAAAATTTGTTTTGGAAATCTTGTTACCGCTGAAGATAGAGCAGAAAGGTCAATATTATTATAATCATCAACAAGAAATCATCAGCATTCGTCCTCTGTTTGTTGTACCTACATGTTTGATCGTCGCCCACTTATTTTAATTCTCGAAAATTTGACCGCAGTCCATTTGTAGTCATTCCAGCGAATGACTTTTGTGTGCAAATAGCTATCGGCGCGTGCCAATGTGTGGCAGCAGGGCAGCGCGCGCGCACCACTTTCGACCGAACATGCGTCATGCGATGCGAGGCGAGCTTCGCACATGATTCAAAGAAATGGGTTGAATTGAGCATGAAGGTTTCGTGATTTTTCTTACAACGGGGGCATTCTTCTGTCAGAGATAAAGTCACACGCGAGAGAAGTAGGTTTATTATTATTCTATTCGCATGTCAAGAATTGTTGGCAAAAACCTTTCTGCGTATTGAAGATTCATCTTGATTAGCACAAGAATTAGGCTACGATACATATAAAAATTAAAACCCGCTTTTTTGTATATATAAAATAAATAATTTTAATAAACTTAAGTACGTAACCAGTTTTGCAATGTATGTTTTTTTTCCGTATTAATATTTCGCAAATTTACAAAGTCAAACAAATGTCAGAAATAAAAACAAGAATAAGTGGTCAAAACAATCATATTGTAAACATCGATTTAGTGTGTCACAAAATCTGGTTCAACTCAACTCGTGTATGTTTCTGCATTCTGCATGTATTCGTTTCTTAAGTTATCCCAATATGACGCTGATGACCGGAAGAAAGTGGTAGCCCTTAATAGTTAAATTATCTTAAACTGCATGTCGCTATAGAAATGGCAGGGAACGTTCGAAAGTGACCTTGAAACACGTGTTTTCTCTGACTGGCAAAACGCCAAAAAAGTAGTGTCCTATACTGTTCGGCGCGAGGACGCCGCGGCGCCCCAATCAAGATGTAAGCAAACTCTTTCTTCTCCGATCTTGACCTCTAGGGTCATTGTCGTAAATGCTTGTAATTTGTTTGTTATTCAATTCCAAACGTACCCGAGGCGCCTTCTCAACATTAAGCACTTTCTTCTTTGGTACAGTACAATTGGTGTAGTGCTAATTTCAATAGGCATTTATCTGATCTTGCAAACGAAGCGGTGAAAGAAACTGTACGAGTTATTGGTTAAACTATAAATAATTTACTTTGACCTTGTTAGCTTTTTTTAATAATTCAATGTTTTTTCATAACTAATAAATAGGAATTCTTTAGATCTACGTGTTGAATTACCAAGCTATATGTATTATTATATCGGTCAAGCTGCTTTATCGAGCATCGTCACGCCTGATTACAGCCGATCGAAATAATGGAGTCCCATGAAAGGTCTATAGAAAGTGCCGCTCGGTCGAACTAGGCTAGAAAATAGTCGATTTTCCGTGAAAGCGGCCAATCGTTTTATTACTCGAAGGCAGGCAATGGATTCGATCCGATGTATCGATTAATGATTTGTTAATGGTGCGCTATCCCAACGTTTACGAACCGTTATTGGGTTTAATGGGACAGTTTAATAAAGTGGTTGATGGTTGTTTTATTGGTGTTTCGAATGTTTGCGGAATTCGGGAGGTTATTTCAAATATTTGAATAGTATTTGCGTGTGCAAATTGAATTATAATTGCTGTCTCAATTTTACTTCGTTTTATTAGAATCTGTTTGTAAATTAAACTGTGAAAAGGTGCACTATTTTTGTTAGTATTTTTTACGTGTTAGAAACGCAACTTGCCATTTCTTAGACTGGCATTGCACTGGTAAATGTTTACTATGAGTTTTTAACGCTTTGAACAAGGTTTAGTGTAGCAATTTTTTCAGTGGATAAAACAGAAAGCCTAAGTGCAAAAACACAGGACGTCTGAGTTTTTTTAATTTTTCCCTTAACTCCAGCCACTCAGTAAAACAAACCTGATATTAGCCAAGCTCCACAGAACAGGTTAACCTACGTGACCCATTTAACCACGTCTCCAAGTTTTGACATATGAACGGTGAACCGGATGACGAAGTTATCTGACGACACGACGACACCGTGACGACGCCGCTCTTATAACACTGACACATATCCGAGATAACAGTGCAACACAATGGCACGCCGCGGCAACCGCAGTGCACTAGAGCCAGACGGTTGCATTTCCATCACTACACTTAAAAAACAGCATTAGTAACTTCAACTTAGAGTTGGATTTAGTACCGAGGAAACGGTTTGACAGTTTCACAGACGCACCTGAATTGTTATCCGCGTTATAATTAAAATTGAACTCAATTTGAATTCATTAAGGTTGGCTTTACTATTGCAATGCTCAAGCTACAGTTTCACAGAAGCCAGTGTTGCTTCGCGGTTGCGGTTCATGTTCTACCATTGCGTTATTAAAGTCTTATTTCCTGTAGCACGACTAAGTCCTAGTTTCAGACGCTCTTAACATTGTTTAGTTGCTAATTAGCTCGTTGTTTCACATGACAGTAATTGGATTAACGCGTTCTCGGCCCATGGCTCCACGGTGTGTCTTAAATTCATACAAATAAAAATCACGGATCTTAAATGTTTTGTGCGAGTGTGCACGTTTGTGTGCGCGCGTGTGAAACAGAGCGTTGTGTGCGTGTTTGGAGTGCATCGGGAGGTTGCATTGAATATATTTAATAATCTAGCTAAGCATCTTATTAAGCAATCTCGTGACAAAAAGTGTACCGTTGGGTTGAACGCATTTAGTTACTGTTGTGTCTGCGTCGCGGTTATGTTTATCGCTTCCGAGTAACGTGGGCGATAATTTAGCGTTACTTTATTTAACCTCTGTTTACACGTGTCACAATTATTACACTAAAATACATGCATAAATAATAAAACTTTGTCTTTTTCATTATACGTGTGCATAGGTATTGATAAAGATATTGACTGTGACTGCAGGATTCGTGACCATTAAGCTAAGGGCCTTGTATCTTGCATTACCCTTGATTTAATGAGTTGTTTAAGTTAGAATAATTCTAAACCCATTAACTGTACTTTGACAAAAAATTCAAATAAAAAGGACTACTCTCAAAAACGAACTCGACCGGGCTTCAATTCCACTTTATCTTATAATATCTCTATTATACTCGTACATAATCATTAATTGGTAAAAGGCAAGTGCCTTTCTTTGAGAACTAATATCTTTTGAATAGCTCAAACGATTTTCATAAAATCTAGCCAAAAACCATTCCGACTAAATAGCTTTCTTTTAAAACACATCGCATCAAAATCGGTCCATCCGTTTGGAAACGATAGGGTGATTTAGCCGGTTTTCGTCCAGTTAGTGGAGTTGCCAGCTTTGGAGGACCCAAATAAAATGTTTAAGTAATAAAATGTAAATGCATTATATTTATTTTTAGTGCTCATATACTCTATTTTAAGTTTAGATATAGCATGAAGTTGTAATCTTAACTGTTTTTTTTATAAAAAATGATAATGATGAAAGTATGGATTTTACTAGTTTTCGTCCGAAAATGTTGGTTTCCGTCCTAATGTTATCTAGTTTTCGACCACTGTATTTGGGGTATAGTTTAAAGCCATCAAATCAAATACCAGACTTTTAGGTAGCAGTACTTTTAATAAACAAATTTCACATTTTGGTTTTTTAATTGTTACAGGACATATTCGCAAATAATTCGTAAGGTATATATTTTGGCAGGAGTGGATGTGGATGAGTGGATGGACTCTTCGGAGTAAGATGCAGTTTTCTTTCTTGGATTTTTCCCAATGAAGTCATCTACAAAGAAAATAACGAGCTATAAAAAAAAACTATAAAACTGAGCTATAAATAGCTTTTCTTTGTAATTGGGTTTTTTTTTCATTTTCTAACAAAATAAATATTATTTTAAAGAGAAACAAATAAAATAAATTTTACTGTCCGAAAACTTGTAAAGTGTATAGAAGCAGTTTTTAGTTTTCGTCCCCTGCAATTCAAGCAAATGGACGATAATATAATCAGCATAGGAGTAGTTTTTAGTTTTCGTCCACACCCATTAAAGCATGTGGACGGAAATATATTCAATATTTACAACAGTTTTCAGTTTTTGTCCACATATTCAGGATATTATTTTACCCACGCAACACTGACAAAAGAGTGGACGAAAATTGAATATCGAATCATGTAACCACTAAAGATCATTTCGCATTAAACACAAAGTAAAATCTTATACATTGTTGGATATTTTCATGATACCAAATATCATCTGACATTTTAGTTTTCGTCCAGGCGGACGGAAAACTAGATTTTTTGCAGTTTACGTTATTTAGTATTAGTCCGCTAAAATTTTATATGTTTACCGTTAATAATATAAGATTACGACATTAATTTAAGTTAATTATGTTCAAAATAAGTCTTATGCACCAGAATATTTATCACAAATGCGTAAATAACAGTAAAAACTCACCGTGAAATCTCTTGCTGGGACTATTTTTCGAGCACCGCGATGACATGCTCGTCGCACGAAATCAAACCGACAACTGCCGTATTTTTTTTTAGAGTCTCAACACGTCCTGTAATATTTTTAGGTTGGTAGGAATGATGCTTTGTTACTAAAGGGCGCGACTAGTTCAAACTTGCGCGATGACAGCTTTTTGTATATCTATTCTGTGCTTATGATCAAAACTACTCTGCGTACTGGACGAAAACTGGAACAGGACGGCAAACCGGCGAAGTCACCCTACCATAGACAGACACACAGATACGCAGACACATTTAAACAGGTACACAGATACAAATATACACTAACTAATATTGTGGAATGCAATAAATGATTAAGTATGGAGAATTAAGGTACGACAGACGTTTTTTAAATCTCATTTCACACCAAAATCAGAATTAAAATTAAAATTTAAATCAGCTAGGAAATACGGATTAAATTTTAAACTACTAATTAGACAGCGATTCGGCCATATAAACTTTATGTAAAGTTATGTTAAAGAGATAGGAACAAATATTTGCTGGCCCTAATTTGAGAGAAAAATTATACTTAGTTATGAAATGTTTCGTTGGTATCGAATCTTTTTTTTTGTTTGTTTTTCTGCCTTAAATTTATCCTTAGCCTTTTTCGTTTTTTAATATTATTGTTGTGTGTATAATTTAAGATTTTTATTGTATTAGCCATATTGTATGTACCGTTTGTACCCTAATAAACATTAAAACATCTTGTTTTTTTTGTAGCTATTCAAAAAATGATTTCTCTCAACTGTTTGTTACATGAATCAACATTAATTGAAGCTGTGAAAAAAAACATGAATATTCCCTAATTGTCACTAAAAATGTGTCGAATATGGCGTAGCGCTTACACCAACTTCCCAATCGCGTTGATGTCTTTTGCACGGAACACTACATGCTCTTAATTCCGAATTGACAACAGGAATTATTTTTTGCATTTCGTAACGCACGGAGTTAAGAGTACATTTTTGGAAAAAAAGAATGTTCCAGAAATTATCATTAATAAATTAAATAATAAATTGAATTCCTTAATAAATTTATTTAATTTTCGGGGAAGATAGATAATATACATTTCTTCAGTTTTTAAAATAAGTGTAAAGGTGTTCTGAAAAAACATGCTTAATGGTTTGTCGCATAAGCATGTTATTTTTTTTATTATTATTTACTAAGTTTCCTACGACTGGTGGACGTCCTTTTGTTGGTAATCACGTTACGTGACACTAACTGTGACGTAGAAAAGGCCATGTGGCGGTAAGCTCTTTAGCCTTTACCGGATGTTTATTTATTTTCTCAGTAAATAATGAACAAAAAAGGTATACCTACTTACCTCTATGAGCATGCTTTTTGGAACACCTTTCAAAAAAGCTCTTCTAGTCAATTGATCAAAATCCCGAATTATTCTGAATGCAACGTTTTGATATCGTTTTTAACTCAAACTTCACCTAACCTACGTACATCAACTAAACTATGCATTTAATCCAAAATAGCTCCAGCATAACAAAGCTTTCGGATAAAATTATACTCTAAAAAAAAATATGGGAATTTTGAGATGTACCATTTGCACGGGCGGCGCCCTATCGCCCAACTGCATCGCCCTCGTTAGGACTAGAGCCTTATCAGTTAACAGATAACGGGAAGCATTGAATTCAAATGAGTTCGTTATTGAGTTAGCAGAATTACGACGCATTGTGTGTTGATGTTATGTGCCATTTCGAACAAAAAAGGGTGTATGAGTTATAGAAATCGTATTGCATACGCGACCTTAAGTATAACGGAGAAGGGTTTAATATATTTTCACATTATATAACGAATATGTTATTTTATTAAGAGCAATTTGGTGCCCTGGATTACGCCCTATTAATTTCAGAGATTTCCACTTACATACACTTTTGTAGTAAAATAAAATGTGCAATTATTTTATTAGACATTCAGTGCGGTTAACCAAACGGATAAAATTTAGAGTTGTTGGCGTTAAATTTAATACTGTTGGTTATTTAATCTTATGTTTACTTGATGGTAACCGACTTAAGAAAAAAGTATAAAATACCTTCAAACTAAAAAGAGTTATTCAATTACTTATATAGATACTACAATTTAATTGCCTGAAGATATGTGTCTTAAGGTGTATGTACTCTATTGTGCAGTTTTGTGCGCTCACTAAAAAAAAACAACAATCTTATAGGTTTTTGTGGTGCTAGGACATTGTGCAGGGTAGTGATTTTCTGAACAACGACGAGTGAATGTCCAAGCGGCGAGTTTAAGTAGTCCCGTCAGTGCGAACAAAACATATTTTAGCGCGTGCATTTTCAATTTAGCAGCATGGTTTCTGCCGATGGATCGAACGTATACGGCTGCTTAATTGAAAATGCACGCGATAAAATAATAACTCTTTTTTTTCGCTCTGACGGGACTACCTAAACTCGCCGTTGCGATTTCGCTCGTTCGTTCGCCCGTCCGTTGTTTTTGAGAGAATAACACCCCAGGGTTCGCCCGGGTCGTTACCACCATCGCCAAGGAGCAGTGTCCGCATGACTATGTTCCCGTGTGGGGATTAGCCAACCGATTAAATTAATATACGCGTTTCCATCTTAGCAACTTATTTGCATTCTCAGGATTGCAGTGTTAAGACTGTAATCTTGAGGATGAAAAAAAAACAGCTAACATCGATTAAATTATCATCAATAAATATAGATTCTATAATAATGTAATAATTATGCAATACTTCGCATCCTCTCTACTTTCTGATTTGCAATATTGGTTTTTATGTGCAAAAACCAAGTTCTTATTCCGTCAGATTATAAATACCCCGCCTGCCCTCGTCACGCTTTCGAGCGGAGCGGACGACTGAAATGATATTTTCTAGATATTTATTAAGTTATTGTTCTTGGATTTATTCATTCATTATCTACCAGCGTTTACTAGGTTAATGTTTTTCTAACAGCAACCATAAAAAGCCGGGCCGGCAAACACAAAAAACTATTTCTCGAAAAACAACAAATGTAAATGAATTTTGTATTATTTAGTGAGTCTGAGATGATTTTCACGCCGGCTCCACACGCTTGCGGTGTTTGCCAACGCTTGCGGTGTTTGCCAAACACTACAGGACGCAACTATATGTTAGAGTGAGCACGATGTATTTCCATCTTACTCCAACGTATGGTTGCGTCCAGGGTAGTGATTCTCTAAACAACAACGGTCGGACGAACGAATAAGCGAAATCGCAGCGGCGAGTTTAAGTAGTCCCGTCAGTGCGAACAAAACATATTTTAGCGCGAGTATTTTCAATTTAGCAGCATGGTTTCTCCCCATGGATCGAACGTATGCTGCTTCATTGAAAATGCACGCGCAAAAAGTGTTTTGTTCGCTCTGACGGGACTACCTAAACTCGCCGCTGCGATTTCGCTCGTTCGTCCGCCTGTCCGTTGTTTTTGAGAGAATCACTACCCTGCAGTATTTGGCAAACACCGCAAGCGTGTGGAGCCGGCATCAGTAGGCATAAATACTTTAGTTGCCTGTATCTCAAGAACCAATCTAGCCAACTTACCTACTCGTGATAGTTTTCCTTTTAAATTCGTTATACTTGCTTTAATTTAAGATATTATTCAGATTCTTATTACTTGTAGTTTTGGCTGTCGGAGGGAGGCTCAAGTCGATTAAATAGGTTTAAGAAAATGTCAAAGAGGCTCGTTGACGTCACAGACCAAAGAGCTGTCAGTTTCCTCGGTCAACAAATTAGTGGAACCATTCGACGAGGATATGCTGCCAGTACAATGGTACAATGCCGCGGGGGCCATTCTTAGCTTTATTTGAATATCTTAGATTTGGTTTTATTCAAGCTTAGTTTTAGTAGAAGTTTATAGCTTAGTTTGGTTTAGTTTATTTATTCATCGATGTAATATTACAATATTAATTGCATTGCATGTCAAAAAATAAGAAATTACATTGAGATCGCCAAACATAAATACCTACTAATAATCAAAGAATACAAAAATAATTAATAATTATAACAAAAGTTACACATCTAATAAATAGGGTATTTGCCTACTTTGTGAAAAATACTTTTATACTTAATTTGTGATCCATTATATGTTAGTAAAAAAAAACTCTCACGGATATTAACTCGATAACAATAATAAATCAATAAATAAATAATTACCTTAACTCTTTACAGCCAAAACGATATCTTGCCGTATGATCTGTCTTATGACGTCATATTACACCTATGTCAAATGTCATTTAACCCAACGGACAATTATTTAAAACTTCAAAAAGTTGGGTTATATTTGTGTTTACCGACTATCCATTCAATACAGTGTTGTAAATTATGATATGATACATCAATAAGAGTTTAAAATCTTATTACCAGTATTGTGTAGTGCCTAGCTGAAAAAAGTTTCTACCATTATTGTGTCGATTTTCGGCTAATTGACACTGTCTGCTTTGGTAAATGTGTTCACCCAGTAGCTGGATCTTTGTTTATTCCAATGTTTTTGCTAACGGCTTACGCAGTAGGTACCTATGAGAGAAAGTAAGTTTTTTCGCAAGTAGACTCTAGTTCAATTCTTTGTTTACAGGAAACGCAGACGGAATGAATACTTGTCACAGTTGTCACTGTCTCGAGTTGATGACACAGATAGTGTGATAAAAATAACAATATGTAAGATGACGTCACGCAATCTGATTGGTGATTCAATGTAGATTAAAAATCTTTATTTTATTATAAGGAAAATAATAATATTACGACTTTATTAAATTAAATAAAAATTATAATCATAATGCTCGTCATTAAAACTAGCTATAAGCAAAGCATCTTTGTTTATTATAACCACAGGCAAGTAGCATATTGGTCACGCGTCCGACGTCAATATAATGTACAAGATTTAATAAAGTCGACACAATAATCAATTCACATTTCCAGCTCCATATATAATGTTATATTTAGGAGTATAATGGATTATAAAATAAAAGGTTTTTCAGCTAATGTTTAAATGCTTTGTCGGAGTGTACTTTATTGTTTTATGTCGATTATCAAGTATGCCAGGAATACCTCTAGTCTGTTAGCATCTGCTATTATAACTCTATAAACCAGCCTTATGAAACGTAGAATGCGTAGGCATTTAATAGAATGCCAGATAAAACATACACAATGCCGGTACCATAAACGCCTCCTCTATCCGCTTTGATGGCTTTGGAATAAAAACATTAAAACTATGCAATTATAACCATTTTTCTCGTACAACGGCCCGCAGGCCGCGTCTCAGTTGGTTATCTCGTAAAAATAATCTCAAGTCAACCGCTCCAAGGGATAGTAAGAAAAATAAAATTAACTTAGAATATTAACATGATGTGCGGCGCAGCTAACGATTGGATGGGCAATGCTTAACGTAATATATATATTTGAGGAAATTACATGATTTTACGTTGGTAACTTCTCATTGAATTTGTCACAGACGCGGTAATTATATAACGTCTTGAGTTTATATTTAACTAGCTTCTGCCTGCGACTCGTAAACTTTAAATCGTAGCTCCATACGAAATTTCACCCTCCATTTCACCTCCTTAGGGGATGATTTTTGGGATAAAAACTATTTTATGTCCTCCGGGACTAAAACAATTTCTATAACAAATTTCATATAAATCGGTTCAGCGGTTTAAGCGTAAAGAGGTAACAGACAGACAGACAGGCACACTTTCGCATTTATAATTATGGATTTTCCAGCCGCTGCTTTTTGGTGAGACTTGATTTACAAACCACAGTAAACTACGATTTCAACCTTTACAAAGACTACAATTGGGATTGACCAAAAAAAATAACTCACGGTTTTTACTTTCTCATTCGAAAGAATAGGAAATTTTAAGACACCATTTCATTAATTTTGTATTTGGCCCAATACTTAGTTTTGTTTTAATATCTTTATTTATATAGCAGACATTTTATGGATGACATAATTATTTTAAATTTGGGATGGCATTTTCTAATAAATTACAACAATTAAATGATATCTAATGAAAAAAAGTGATTGTAATAGTGTATTGTAACATACTATTTCAAGCTGTTTTCGCCTAACCCGTAAGATACAACTAGGAGGGCTTCAAGCCGAAAACGAAAGTCAAACAAAGGTTAAACATACTTTTGCCAAAATATCCAAAAAAAAAATATTTCAAGAACTTAGTACTTAATGCAAACGGCTTTAAAACCCTCATTCCTCGAAATGGTTTTCGAATTGGAGTAGTTGTAAAAATATGAACAATCCCAATTAAATAGTTCTACGTGTCCCGACAGTAGCGAGATCGAGTCATAGTTTAAATAGAAAAGCCCTTCGTCTCCGGGCCTTTAGGGCATTCTGTTACCTACTGCCACTTAATAATTTAATTTTCGTCGCTCGATACTTAACACGCACGCAACCAAACGCTGCTGCGCTGCGACGGCGCGGCCGGCCCTGACTAAACCGGCTTGGACCGTCCTGTTGAGTCTGCTTGTGGTGGCTCGCGGCACGTGCAGACCGCGTGATGTATCTTTTTTGAAGATGAACTACTGTTTATACTGTGATGGAGTGCCGTGGATGGTAAAAGAAGCATTGAATAAATAACTTTGTATCGAAATTTAGGGGATTACCAACCCTTTGTATGTACTTAAGAGTTTTTTGGATTATAGTAACATAGAATATGTAAAACCAGTTGACTACATGTAACATTTGTTAACCTTAATTATTTTACCTTATTGTTTGTATAATGAGTCATATTCTAAAAAGTACCTACTTAATCGGTTTAAACTATATTTAGTTTAACTGGTTGTATTGTTTCTAATTGAATGTTCACATAAAATATGCTTTCCACTTTTTGAGTGTAATAGTTTAGCCCGTGGAGGTTTATCTGTTTATTTTATTGCCAGTTAGAAATTTTATAGGCTCTTACTCAGAAAATTCATTACAGATAAAGCTTGATTTCGAACATGCGATTCCTTTCGGCGGTAAATTGATCTGAAGGACATTTATTGTAAGCAGTAAAGAACAACCACTACTGCCGCGTTTACGATACGCGTTTATGTCGACGACTTTATTGACGACTGTCGTCGAAGATGGCTTGCTCCAATAAAAAAGCGTGGTCGTGCGGAACACTTTAAATAACGAACAAAACCAACTGTCCTACTCAACTTAATATTGCTGCAAAAGGGGTGATAGTGTACTTACGTTAGATGATAGCGCGGCAAAGGCCAAAGCTGAAACACTGATCACCAGACCCCGTTGTCTACTTAGCAAATTGGTGGCAGACAGTTATGAGTGATGGGACAAAATGTATTAAATGTATTATTTATTTTCATGTATTTGAAAAAAAACAATCAATTGACAAGTTGGTAAATTTTTTGTATTGGTAAAAAACCACTTTAGGCAAGAAAACGATCACTCCACTTCAAAAAATCTTATATTTTTAATAATCGTATATTTTTAATATTTGCATTGTATTTTGTTAATTTTTTTAATTTTTTTTTTCTTTTTCTAACAACTTAGGTACTTATTTGTTACTGAGGTATATCCTAGGTTTTTAAATTAGACTTTTCTTAGTTTCTGTTAAACTTGGTTACCTTTGGGGTGCAATCATTAATTTGGAAATCAATGCCACCAATTTGCTACGTAGATAACGGGTCTGCTGATCACTCTTTAAATATCAGACAGTCTCTTCTTTGGTTATAGTTGCGGAGACATGTGGATATACTTTGATCCTATGAGATTCTTATGAAATCCTCATTCAGTTACTTGATTTTACAGGATTAAGGGATCTCAATATGTTTTCCTTAATTTACTGTTAAGAACATGGTAACAACAGTAGTTTCGACACTGAGGTGTCCTGATTAAGAACAAAATTCTGCTGTCAAATATAATGATAAGGTTTAAACACGGTACCAAGCTGCCACACGTTGGCTCGTCAACACCCTCTAGCAATCTTGGTAATTCACAATTAAAAATCCTATCTAATACAAGAAAAACACATTACGAACCTTTAATGGCATACCACTTTGCGCAAACACGACAAGAACTAAAGCGAAAGAAATGCAGGCACTATTATCCAGGCTGTAGATTCCTTGTAACAGATTTTTAAATGTTTTGCGATAGGTACCAATGTTTTGTGTTGTATATGTCAAAACATAACGGGAGGTGGCAAGGAGCTTGTCCACGTTGTTCTACGCTGGCAGCTGCGCACGCGTTTAGTTTCGCACATTAGCGCTGCGCGGCGTGTCGCTGTCAAAATACTGGCGCAAAAAACTAATGGACTAGTCAAAAAACTGATTAAGTGCCAGGTTGGTTCGCCCACGAAGGGTTCTATACTGGATTTTGAGAATTTCTAAAATATAATTATATTTTCATGGCAGTGATTTTTCTACATACATACACATACATAAACTCACGCCTTTATTCCCAGAGTGGGGTAGGCAGAGCTACAGAATTTCCAACAACTATAAAAACTTTTTGATAATTCTGTAACCATTTTTTTTTTTTTGTGATTTTTCTATTCGTGGCATTTTAAATTTTACCCATTCCATAATTTTCCCACCCGCAAAATTTCTCGTGAGAAACTTATTACAAATTTTCCGCGTTTAGTAGGTGAACACGTGAAAATAGTAGCTGATCGATATGCTGAAGTTTCGTCGACTGTATGGTAAAGCTCTTCAATCGACTTTTAAAGACCATCTTATAAATTTACAGTAGATATCTGGTACCTACGGATCCTTGAAAAACTAATTAGCAATAACTTATAACGTGAATCTTCAGTGGGAATATGTAATTGACGCGTTAAATGATTGAGTAAAATTGATTAGGTAGCCTGTCATAACTATTCAAGATATAATTATTCATTTTGAAATGTACGATACCCGAGTAGCCAAGAAGGAGGGCAATGTTTTCGGATGTATATAAAATTGTTTTACGAATAACTTAGCTTGATATAATATGTACTTGAATTAGGTATGTGTTTAGGAATAAATGAAGGATATTACTGCTGTCTAAATAATAGTCTTAGAATCTTGCTTTTGGAATTCTAGCACAGATTATATAAGAGTTACTTCTAATAACTACAAAAACTTTTTTGTATCTGCCAGGTTCGGCTAGGTTCCACACAAGGCCTGTTTCCTTATCATAAATAAATTATGAATAACTCAATTGACCAATAATAAATACAGACTATTTATTTACTCTATGTTTTATGCTTATCTAATCAGTGATCAGCTAAAAAGCAATATGTCATAAACTAAGGCGGCTCTATTATCTATGATGCAAACAGAAGTTTAGTAATGAATGTGTATACAGCCGGTGGTCTTACTCTAATGTACTTCAGATCCAATGATGGATATGCTTGGATTGTGGCGACAAAAAATATGGAAATCAAGCACAGCGTAATTATTTACCAGTGGTTTTATTTGAATATAAGTCTTTCGAATTTTGTTGTACAGTAATCGATTTTTTAAGAGATGATTTATTTATGTTTATATTTCCACCAGATGAAGTGCATGTTATATGCATAGTAAGTACAATCAACTGTTTGCAGTTGTAACGGAGCTGATATTAATTAAGGAATTAAATACGAAACACTGGCAGCCTTGGTTTACAAAAAAAAAGTTCCTCGGCCACTATGAACTTTATCAACGTGACGTTGTAAACCAAATCATAGAGAAATTCTAACGTTTTATTTGTCAACGTCACTTTATCTTAGTCTATAGTGGCGTAATTGTATTGGTGGACTGTTGAAGATTTAATACGAAAGTCTGGTACAATAAATGTATTATGCTATTTTTATGCTAAGTTGTACTGGTAAACAGTTGTAATAGGCGGGTATTATAGCAATTATGATGGTAATAAGACGAAATGAATGTATACTCGCAGATTACTGGTTACAACACAGCTCCTCTCCTCCAAGTAATTAGTATCATCTTAATTGAATTACGGTGGCAATTTAGAGAACAGGACTTTTAAGTACACGCGTTTTTTGTTTGGTAAATTGTATTGTTTTCGAACAATTGTAGGTTTAGAAATTTTGTCAAAAGAAACCTAACAGTTTTTAACAGCTGAACGAATGTAGTTATCGTAAGTTTAAAATATTTATTTTAAGAAAAAAATATAGTATCTACTGGAGAACTTAATAACATTACTAGCGGTACGTGCTTGCCGTCTACCGGGTGAATTTCTTCTTTCATACGGGCCTTGTCCTGACAATTACGAAAGCCGTTAACAGGTAGGTAATGCTCCGTTATACATATGTGGCAATTGTTTTTTTTCAGGAGGAAGTAGACGAAGGCCCTTTCCGAAAAACAACAACATATTTGAGATGTATAATCGACTTATCATGTTTTGAATATAATTGTTTTATTATCAAACGAATATAAAATATGTGATAAATGGTAATGTTTAACAATGATTTGTCGGTATAAATATTGTTTTTCAGTAAAGTACAGGTTTGGTCAATGACCCTATTAAGTATCAGTTAGGGTTGAATGAAACGAAGTTTTTGTAGTAACTAAACTTTAAAAAGCTGTTATTTGGAATCGGTTTAATATTTCAACATAGTTTCTTGTAGAAAAATAAAGTAGGTACTAAAGATACAATTTGTCATTTTCGTGTTGGGTCGTGTCATCTCTTTCAACCTTAGATATAATATAACATATGAGTAGGTATTAGACACTCTTACCAGAGCGAAAAATCAATTAAAAAACCGTTAGATGCTATTTGTATTATTAATCAATTAAATAAAGGATATAAAACGAACCGTTTTAAAACACTCCGGCACCCAATAAATTTTAGTAAAAAAGTTGCCAAGATCAATTAAAACCGACGACGGAACTCGATCGCGGTGTGACAAAAAACAAACAAAATAGTCAATTAATATTACACTTCGTGTAATAGTGTGCTATCAACTCCTTGAACGCTTATTTAAATGTAAAATTGCAAAAACAGCCTTCGGTAGTTCGAGACATAGTTGAAATTCGTATGTGGCTACATGCGTATTTGAGGGAGCAAGTAGGCAATATAAAGATATCAGTATCGCGATCTACCTTTGATTGGATCTTGATTGGCAATTAATGCGTTCCATGATGGCGGCACGTCCGCGGAGAAAACGGAACTACGGTCGTGGTCTAGGTGGTATAGGTGCGTGAATAGCGGTGGTTTAGTGGTGGTAGGATCTTGTAGGGTTCATCCGAATCGCTTCCACCATCTTATTATTATTAATATACCGCCAAGCACCAATGTTCGCATTGTTGTGTTTCTGGGTATAAGACATCCAGTGAAATTACTAGGTGGAGGCATTCGATTTGGGTCCTCAAAGTTGGCAAAACATTTGCGGTTTTAGAATTTGAGGTCTTTACTAGAAAAATGCTTATAGGCCCTGAGGCCACTTTCCATCAGGTAGCCTGGGCCGAGATTTTAGGCGGTAAAAACCATGTCGCCTCTGACTTGAGGGCTACCCTAACGCACTCGCAATCGCAATTGTCTTCATTTTGAAAATCGAAGGTTTGTCTGCATACAAAATGAAAAAAAAAAACCGCTTTGAAGTCGATTGCGATTTTGAGTGCGTAGCGTAAGGCAATAGGCCAGCTGTTATCGAATTGTCAAAGTTTTGATAGCTCTACGAGTTAAAGACAATGCTATAACCGGTGATGGTTTGTACCGCCTAGAATTTAGGCGCTGTCTCCTGGTTGGCCTTCTCCTTGACATAAAAAAGCGCTAAAATTTGTCCGGTATATCCTTCTTTCTTGAAGATCCAATTTTCATGAAGCCTAGTTAAGAAACATCCTGATTAATCTAACTTTTAAAGAAACCGCGCCTTACAAACCCGTTTGAATGCTACAGATACACGGACACACAAGATATACACGATACAGAATTTAAAACCCCCTTTTTTTGTCAGGTGTTAAATATAATGGCACCTGCAGCTCAATTATTCGAGGGATACGGGCTTTGAGTGTACAGTCAACAGCATAAATAAGTGACCATTTCTGTACCTTGTCGCTTTCAATCGTTTCACAATTTTGTATAAGTAACATTTCAATCACGACGTTAAAGTGACAAGGTATATAAATGATCACTTATTTATACTGTTGACTGTACAGCTATCTCACAAAACAATGCTCCCGAACAAGATTGACTTGTTGATTGGTTTTAACCTCCAATATTTAAGCGCTATTCAGAGTTTTGACAGCCAAGGCAATAACTTGTTAAAGCTCATACACTAGATGGGGTCATTAAACCGTAAGATAAACTAATTTGTTGAGTATTTTGGCCTGATATTGATTAAACTACGTTTATTATATGGCTATAAGACCTATACACAAGTAGGTATAGTTCGTCACTTTTTAACCTAAACCACAGAATGAGTTATTCCGCAGCTGTACAAATACAATTTTAGTAAACATGTTCGAAATAAAATAATTTATTTTACATAATCGGTTCTCTTTATAGTTACGTAATAGACTCATATCATACCAAAAAAATGCAATACCTCACGAAGGTGAATAATATTTTTTTAAGGGAGAAAGATGGTGGAGAGTAGCTTAAAAAGGATTGTCATGTTTTTTTGTGTGTATTGTAATTTGTACACGCATTCCAGTACTTTTTCTGCTAAATGTTTTTATAAGAAAAATCAACACAAAGCAATTAGTTTTTAATTGAATATGCTTGTACGTAATCAAGTTTACAAAAAAAAACGATTAAATACAACGGTACAAAGGACCTAGTCCGTTAAAAACTTTTTTAGTCGTTGCTGAAAAGAAGCTGGCTTAGCGATAGTGTGGTTATCTTGGTAATTAATAACTTTGACTATAAACAAATCCATTCGTATTTATCGTAAGAAATATCTATTATAGCTAAGTGGGTACCCAGGAAACACAAACCTAGATCATTAATTTCTAAACTATTCAAGACTGCGCCGAGCAAACGCCGAGCGTCAGTGGCGCCCTCATTACTATTATTGTCTTTTCTAATGAAATAAAGAATTTCCTTGGAATCAGACGAAATATTTATGTAGTAAAAACACAATTTATGGGATACGTAACAAACTTTAATAACAATTACCCTTTGAGTAGTCAGCTTAACGGGAAAAGGTGGCCACTTTTTTCCGTTAAGTTAATAACTCGAAGTTGAATTGTTATTTTTTTTTTTTTTTTTTTTTTTTTTTTTTTTTTTTTTTTTTTTTTAACTTCTAAATGACCTTATAAACTATATGATATACCCTATAAGTTGTTTTTTCATTTGTAGTACAAAAACATTTCGTCCAATTTCAAGAAAATACTTTAGTTTATTAGAAAACACAATAAAAGTAACGAGGGCGCCACTGTACATCCGGCGTACGCTCGGTGCAGTCTTAATCAAATCCCTCAGATCCCTTAAAGGGATAAGTTCGCCTCTGTACATTTAAATCTTCAGTGTATTGTTTTTGTTTTTGTTTTGTACAACAAAGTGTTTACATACATACAAACATATTACTTTTTTGGCAGGCTCAATGAAATAGTAAGTAGTTGTAGGTATATACAACAAGAGCCGGTTTCAGCGCTCAAATATCTTAATTGGCCATACCGATTTTCATGTTTCGTACGGAGCCAAGATTTAAAAAAACATTCGCCCTAGAACATTCCGCCCTGACCATCAGTGATAGACAGACAAACTCCCACATAGACAAACAGACAAAGATTTAAACATACTTGACCCCTTTATACTCGTAAATGTGTCCACCTGATGAATAACCTACCCTCTTTACCATACGTGTAATTGTCTCTATATTCTTTACGTACATTAGTTTGTAATCGGCCAGTTCTCGCATGTAACAGTAATTGTTTACAGCTCGGTCGTCTTTACCGCAGTACAATAATTACCCAATCGAATGCAATTAGTATGCAACTTTTCACAAGTTTTTTACCATTTATTGTTCCTATATAAATAGTGATTCAGTGAATCAAACTGCAGTAAAACTTTATCGTAAATAAGGCATAAGGAATGCATATTGCGCCAAATTAAATGAAATAAGGTAAAACAATACTAGATAGACTATTCCTCCGAAATGATCACTGTAGCCTGCTTAGTCCCCTTAAAGGGTTAAGTTTGCCTTTGTACCTACATTACTGTTTTTATCTATTTTGTTTGTACCATTAAGGGTGTACATACATCGTTAAGCGTTTGTATTTTATGAGGTTTTGCATCACTCACCAGTCATCTTATTTAGTATCCCGGGACACAGCATCATAAATCATAATAATCAACATCAAAGTACGCACGTACCCTTATATTTAATTTTATATACGTAGTAAGAATCTTATGCAAAAAATCACTGCATATTAATATCATTTGAGGTTATGCAGGTCGTGTCCAGAATCCGCCCGTCGCATGCACCCATCTACCAGCGCTGGTTCCACTTGATGGGCGTGCGCATAATTGGACGGAAATCGCATTTTAACAATGCTTTCCTTCCACTTGACTCCATTATTCCAAAACTTTTTACTCAACGTTGATTGATGTGAAATAATGGGAGACTACTTAATCAAATTATTTACTTATATTGAAGATTACGATAAGAAAGCTTTGATTTATCACAGTTTATGTAAATGCAGATAGATTAGAGTGCGTATTGAATATGTATGCTCGTTAGAGCGTGCTACAGTGAAGTGTGTTACCATATGAATAAATCATGGCGTATTTACAAGTAAATCGAGGAATTTGTGTATGACTAAATTCTCGCATTATTAATTTAGCAGCACAAGTATGTCACGAAAACGGGTTGACTTTCTGAGCGCAGTTCAATTGTTTTTCTAAACAAAAGAAACCATGTCAAATAAGATCGCTTTATTCCACATGAGCGCGCGTGATTTCGACGCGAATTCTTTTGATGTGCACATCTGCAGACAGGCAGAACGGATGCGGATGCGTGACAGCGTCGCTGCTATTGTGCAGAGTAATCATTGCATCAGGCTGACGCGGCATCGGCGTCAAGAGATCTGCCCCACGAGATGCACGGCAGCAGGTTATGGTGTGACATTTATTGCCGATTAAGACGTTAAGCTTCTGTGGAAAGTCGTGAAAGGTTTGCTGAATACCTTTAATGTTATGTGTATTTTGAGTTAAAATGCTCCATTTAGGAAAATACTAGAAGTAAGCGTAACTAAAGTTTAAACTTTAAGTAACTGTAATGCAATTACGATTGTAACTCAATATTTCTAACATTCCGAAAGCTAGCAGCAACGAAACGAGGTTGAAGTAAAAGTATCCGGTGCAGCGGGCGCTATAATATACGCGTTTATGATGTCATACGAGCGTTTACTCTTCGCGAGGTGAAAAGTAAAAGTGGTTGGATTGGGCAGCCGCGTGGATCCACAATAGCTTCATAAAAGCTTGTTATGTCTGCGTAATCCCACGCTCAGGAAAGTGAGAGGATGGCCCGATACAGACTCATCATCATGTTATTGAACATATTTATGTTAAACAGCTGGACTAGACATAGAAAGTTGCATCCGTTACGCCACCAATGCGGATCCTCAGAATGCACGGCATTTACATCCGTTTAATTAGACAATTTAATTATATTACATAAATTAAAGTCATTTGCTAACATAAACCCAGATTTATTACCAAGAAACCTTGCTACGATTATGTCGACGGATGTTCGTAATCTAGGGAAACCAAATTAATTTGCTTCCGCGGATGCGTCCGCCGCAGGAGTTGGAGCGGTCGTCGGCCACAAGCTCACGCTCGTAGATATTATTACTGTTTGTTTCACCTACTTGTCGGTTCCCAGGTCCACGTGAGCATGCGGACGTGTGCCTTATGCCTCGCTTAATTACGCGCGTGCAGGCAGCGCAGCGCTCCGAATAGCTGTCATTACCGCCTAAGTTACTCGCGCCGTTACCGCCCGCCGCTAACTTGACAGCGTGGGACCACCGCATATGCATTCAGTTATTATTAAGAACGGGTAAATGTTTGACCATTGACTACCAAGCTACTTTAATTTTAAACGAAATTGACCTGATATCAAGTTCTTGGCTCTGACTTTGTAAAGGCATAACAGCCTGCATAAGCTCACTTGCCGAATAACAAGGATCATCCGCAAATACCTTAAGTGTGTTGAAAATAATCGTTATCACCTCATGTTAAGTCTGTTTTTTGTTTGACATCCGTTTAGTTTAAGTAATATTTTATTCCTTACTAAGAAAGCACCATTAAAGAAAGTATATTTCTGTAATGGTACTTTTTTAGTAAGGAATGAGGTTATTTTATGCGAGTGAGTATAAATTTTACTATAGATGGGTTTACGGCCTTACGTCACTGGTAAAGTTAAGTAAACTAGTCCAGTAAAGTAGAAATTCACGTAGGTATTCATATTCCGTTGGATGCGTGCAGAACTGACCGCCAGATTATTTTGAGCACAGCAACACCTTTCTTAGTAGTTCGCGTCTTTTCGCTGTATGGATGATGGTGATTATAGCTTCAACAGTAAATACAGATTTTTCCAATACTAATAGGAATAAGTGACTATTTTAAGAGGCATTTACAGATTACGGAGAAGTTTCCTCGAATTATTAGCAGAAGCGCGCACGTGACGGCGCCCCACGATTTCTCGTGAGCCTTCTAACTCTCACATTGAACTCTTAGCACTCCATTTTTAGCCCACAGCCCCTGCTGGCGGCCATTAAGGTTATCTCTGACCTTACACTCATTTTATCCAGCCATATAAGGATAAATGCGACCGCTCTCAATCTTTGTTTATTTAGATCTAACGCCAGTTCCAAGTCTGTAAATAAAAATCAATAAATTTAGAATTTACGAAGCGAAATATTAAAGTAAACTGTTATTTCCTATTTACCTAAGAGAAACGGTGTTTAAATAAATAAACAAATGAAAAAACAAAGGCACTCTTTAAGCCGTAATTGAGCCTCCTGTTTACGCTGGTAAATTATGAAAAACTTACTGCTAGTATTACTTCACTGAAAGGTACTTAGCTTTTAAACGCCTTCGACTGTTTATACGTTTTTGTATTGTGTAATTAGCTTAATAGGTCATCGTTAACTTAACTGTCTTCGATTAGTCGAAGATATGTTTATTTATATATATTTAATGGCAGAGTGAAATATAAACGCCTTGCAGAAAGGAGGACTAACATAATCACTTTAAGTGGGTGGATAGTGTTTAAGTACTCTTTAAATCATTGTTTATAGCGGAGTCGTGTTTATATTAAAGCACCATAAAATCTTTGGCTATCGGGTTCTTATAAGACGTCGCAACCCAACAGTATTCTATGCTCCTACATTATATTATTACATGAGTAAAAACGCATTATGCTCCTAACTGAAATAGTTTAAAGGTGAATATGCTATATAGATAATATTTCCACCAAGACCTACAACAGGGGGGTTGTCAGTACTTTTATGCTTGCTCTAATGTGATCGAGAACTAACATAACGTAACCGATCCATTTCGAACCCGAAGACCTTTTTAATACTGGTTGAAGTAAACCCACGAATGATGATAATTTGTGCAAAATGTGGTTACTGAGCTCTGCCTGGGATTACAGGAGTGAAAGTACGTATGTATGAGTATGTATGTATGTATGATTATAACAGGGAGACGGCTGGCGTAGGATCAATAATAGGTTTGCAATGGTATCCTTTGATTATGGAACCCTATAGTCTGCAATAGAAACCCTCTATCTATTATTACGAATTAAGGGCATGAGATTAATTATTACCTACAAGGGTTACTAAAGGATAACCTAATGGTTACGTCAGCAACCCATAACTCGCGTAATGGCTCCAGCTTTGTTCTGAGTTCCTACTTCTGTCTGGAACTAGGAAGTCTCCGTGCGCCGGCGCAAGCGTGGGTGTGCTTTATTGGCGTGATCTCAGATTGTATGGCGCTATTCGATCACATAATGCTTTTATATTATATGTTATTTAATGATTCGTTGACCTAATTGACCTCTGCAACTTGGGTTTATTGTTATTTAGGATATAAATGAGCTGGTAGCTTTTGTACGGCACGTGATTCATGTTACATCACTTGTTGGTGTAGCTTGGAACAGCGCTAGATTACGTGCTGTAAAGTAAAACTTTATTACACGTGTTGTTTTTTTTTAATTATTGGCTTTCCCTTCGTCTTTTACTAAGTTATTATTTTACCAATAATGGGTTTAAGGGCCGTATTAATAATCTAATCTCACCTCAAATGCTCGTCTCGAGACGCATCAAAAATGACAGCTTTCTATGACTTGAAGTTTACTTTGACGTATCTAGACTAGCATTAGAGTTGAGATTAGTTTATTAATACGGCCCTTAGACAATCACCAAGGACTTATTAAGAAAATAAGTCTACAGATATCACACGCGAAGACAATTGTTCGGTTAAAGAGTATTTACTCTAGTGGACTAAAACAGACTTGACAGGGGGTTAGCTCCAGGCGCTTTTATCAAGTTCCTGTACTTAAATTGTATACTGTAGGTAATTGTTGAGCCACCTTAGAACCCTGTTATAACGGTCCCTTCAGCTCACGAGAAAGAAATGTCGTCAATGATACCTACTTATTAGCTTTCTGCGACAGGTTCTATATTGGCTTAAGAATAAAAATTGTACATGACATGTTTGTAATAAAATTCCCTTTCCGTTACGTACTTTATTACCACTTTCGTCACTTTTTCACAAAACATTAAATAATGCACCTTAAACAATTAAAATGTAGCCTAGGAGATCAAAAGGCAATTTTTTTTTAATTAAACTGATAATTACAAACTTTAAAATGAAAAAGATATAATGTTATTGTCGTTAAAATTTATGAAACGACTAATTCGTTAGTAAAATAAAATCCAAAAAAAAGTTTAACTTTAATGAAAAATCTTTCACAGTCCATAAAATATCTGCAGATTGATTTACCGTTAATGGCCTAACGTAATTGGTAATTCGTTATTAAGATTCCACTTACCGATTACCATTTCTTTTACAGCTTAAGAATCCTTCTGCCATTACCATTTGGTCATTAACATTACTCAAGTGGGTAAAAAATGGCTGCACAGGTGAATAGACGAAGGCAAACAGACGACGGCGTCTTTGTTTTTTACGTTTAAATAGTTGTGTCATGAACATGACAGACTGTCTATTAGTTATCTATGGAGATTACGTAGTCATGGTCAGTGTTTAAAAAAAGGAATTACTAATAGTGTATCGCATTAGTAATTATCATTACCGTGCACGTTGAAGAAAATTTTGGAACAAAAGTCCTAATGATAAGCGTCAGTTTACCTCCTTGAATTTGACCTAGGTACACAATGAATGCTTAGTCTTTATAACTTTTAACACAATTGCACCTCAGTAGCTAATACATACAAATATTCAGTTTGTTGACAAATGTTCTAGTCTTTTTAGACATGAAGAAGCCAACCTCGTGGTAAGTGGGATCTGTTTGAGGATCCTCGATAATCTCGATATTTGCAATCTGATGATGATACCTACTTGCGTTCCAAACTTTAAACACTAACCGCCTTACTTATAAAGGTGGAATAAGCTTGGAATAGTTTATGCCATGCTTTGTCCTTATCTGTAATTGTGATATTTGCATCTGACAGAAAGTGACAAAGCATGGCATAAACTATTCCAAGCTTATTCCACGTTTATAAGTAAGGGGGTAAGACGAAATGTCTCTGCTGTAATAGTCATCTAAATGGATATCTTAGGTCAAGGCCAGACTGAACAGGGGGGTTATTATGACATGGCTATGCAGTTCATTTTACGGTGAGCGTAAAAGACGGAGCTATAGCAGTAACATAACTCCGTCCTTTTCTCTCAGCGTGAAATGAATGGCACAGATAGGTCATAATAACCCCACAGAGACTTTAAGGAAAGCACCGTGTCAGTGCCCCGTCTCCTCAAAGTCTCCTCTGTATATGTGCGACGCTTCTAAAATTTTTGTATAAAAGTTCAACACTATGAAAAGCTGCCTGAACAGCATGGCGCTGACGTTTATTGTGGCGATCCTTGAGTAACCCAGGGCCTCTATTCTTGTTGGTGAAAATCATATCGTCTTGTTTCGGTTATGGTATTGTTTTTAGCTCAGTGGCCATTACTATCAAGTAAATAAGAGCTGTCAAAACGTTGACAATACGATAACAGGCCAAAGACGATATGTTTTTTACCCCCTAGAATCTCGGTCCAGGTTTGCGTCTTTCTTCTGATTCCTTTCTTTGCAAATTGTGATCGAAAAACTAGCGACATAAAATTTTTGGTTTTTACTTAACTCTTAAATAAAACGAAGTCGAACTTAACCCTAGTTAGGCGTTTACCAGCAGGCCTAGCCAAGTTGTAAACGCTGATAACGTTTCTATCGACTGGAAATGTGTGGAGCTGACAGACGCGGTTGACACAATCTTTAATCAGCTTACGTCAATCCTATACATGTTATCGATTCGTAAATCGCTAACTAGCGTTAGCTTTATTCATCTTGACTCCCCAGCTTGTTTGTGATACGTATGTCGACGTAGTGGGCGGCACCGGCTCTCGCGCAGGATAGAAACTATGCAAAGCTATTAAGGACGTGTTGGCTATGATATCGGAAAGCCCATCAGTGGAAAGTGCACCGCGAACCTGTTGCAGGCTGCACCCAACTTTCCAATCAAGTGCAGCCGGCTTTGGCTGAATACGTTTATCTAAGCTTTCTATACCTTACTACTGACAATATGAACCATAAAGTATTATGTTAATTAAATATTGGCAACGAAGAATTTACAATCTCGTTAATAGGAATCCTGAACTGGAAATTAGGAGATACTCGTTAGCTAAGAATGAAGAATGTCGTTTTGTGTAGAAAGTATTCAACATATAAGACAAACAGAAAAGATAATTAACTAGTATTTTTTTTCTAAATCAAGTTCCATTATGATGAATTTAGGATCGTTTTTTCTAATTATTATGAAGAACTTTCGGGTTGGACTTTTCCGTTTGTTTTCACAAAAAATATTTTCTTGGAGAGAAAAAAGTAAAAACTTAGTTAGGTACTTACTTTTTATGTTCAAAATTCGAAAAAAGCGGACTATCTAGGTTTAAGGGGAGAGAATTACGTTACCGCATTTCTTGAAACTTTCAGCCTCACAACGCCTTAACACTACAAGAGGTGTTGTCCCCAGTTATATAAAGAAAATCGACGAGTGGAGAAGAACGCCATTAAATTAGGTTTTCCATGTAAGGATCATATTGCGTATATGTGCGGTTAAAATATCTCAGTTAGTGTACAAAAACCCGTCCTGATCCAAAGCAGTCATAGCGCCTTAAGCACTAAGGCTACATATCTAGGATGCCTTAATCCTTAGGTTGCTCAACAAAGCACGGCTATTTTTCCTTTTTGTAGATATTTATATGTATAGTCACGGAATTTAATTCCCAGTCCACTCCACAGTCGTGGACTATGTCAAATTGACACTGTAAATAAAATCATAAGATGTCTCTTAAGTTTTGATAGATTAGGTACGTCACTTTGATACAATCTAAAGTGGACTAGGAATCAAATTCCTTGACTGTACCTATACCTAGTTATCATATATATGTTATAAATAATATTTGCACAGTATATTTGTATTTTTTGTTTGAACGTTGTGCTCTGATGGCAGTCCTAAAAGTCAGGTTGTATAATCAACCGACCATCCCTATTATTATTTATGAGGTACCTACTTACTACCTCCACTTCATTCCGCTACAGTTACGAGTATAGTAAAAAGTTTTTTTTTTTCCTAATTTTAGAAAGTCGTAACCGTACTTAATCAGTTGGTTTGACCACAATAATCGCATTACCTAGACATGTATTCTTACCCTTCCACAATCTGTTAATGGGTTAATGGTTTTCTCATAATCCAAATCCATATTGTTTGTTTACAGTTTTTTACTGATGTTTGTGAATACCTAGAGTGGGAAATGTAAATGCCCCGCAAGAATCTGATATGTTAATGTATTTACTTAAATTACTTAGTTCTTACTTTAAATTATTTAACATTCCATAGCAGAGGTCTTTGGGAAAATTCAGCCTGAGAACGCATTCGCATCACAATCTTAACGTTTGCGGAAGAAAGGCCGTGTGAAACCAAAAACTTGTATGGGCAAGATCAAAAAGCACATAGAATAATAATACCGCGTGGAAAACATTTAAAAACCTTTTACCAACGGGTATTAACTATGAATATTCATACGTTTAATCTCCAAACTGGGGTAATGTATGCCATATCTCACCAGTTTTAATTACATTAAAAGGAATATTCAAGATAAGCCTATTCATCAATCGTAAAGCACTATTTTACTAAAGCATCCTAGTTTATTGTAAACTAGCGCTGCATCTACAAAGCCTTCTTATAATCACAGTTAAATATCGGATTCCTCCACGCTTGCTACAGTTCGATGTGTAATTTAATCTCGTGTGTGCAGATTCGTTATCACGCGAGATCCGACTCTCACTCGGGGACTTTTTACACCTCGTGACCTGGATGTAGGCCGAATGCGATTTAATTTAACTGTCATTAACACGAATAGCGACCGTGGACACAATCAACTTTACGTACGTGCAAGGTTTGCGGTAAAATCGCACGGTATTCCAAATTTTATAGCCTCTTTCTCTTTCTGAAATGACGGATAATAGGGGGTTACTAGATGCAATTTTCGCATTAAAGGTGGACGGGGCTATGCAAATAATGTAAGCCGGAGCTCCAGATTGCTGTTGTTAGATTTTATGTCTATTTTTCTTTGAGCCGTGGAACTATTTACATACACCTCGAGGGGCGGCTGGCTACAGATCACGTGGGATCGCGATAGCGTCACTCAGCTCGGCTGTTTTCTGCGCGACACGAATGGAAAGTGGCAGAAAAATGCGTGCAATTAGCCAGCGTCCTTTCGATCATGAGAGATTGCGCCCAAGTAATATGTGCGGTATTTTTTAAATAAAATAGGAACGTAGTGTGGAAAAAAAGATTGTAGTATATGACATACCTGTTATGAAATATGTGTTTTAAATAAACAGTGTAATTAAGCACCTGCCTATAAATTACATGAAGACGACAACTGTTTTGTATTAAATATTTATTTATAACTTTTCTAGTGCAGTTATTTAGATGATCTTATTAACAGAAAAATATTTAAAAGTGTACTTAACTACTTATGAATTATGAATGAACAAAGCTATCCGGATGAAATCGTTATTCATGGGCGAATATGTGTTTGTTCTATTTGGTAAATCGTATTTGCGTGCCTGGGATTGGTCGATAGCAGACGCGGCCAACGGCGACGCACGCGCGCCCCGCACGCAACGTGTGCGCTTACTCTGAATTCGAAAACGTTTCCCTTGTAAATAGGACTGTTATAGACACATTCAATCATTAGGATGTGTATTTTTAACTGTATGTTTTTATGGGATAACATTAATCAAATTCAAATAGGGTAAAGTCACCAGTGTCCAGCCAGAGACCAGTAGTCGACCTTATATGAGTGCGAAGAGTGGGAAACATCATCTTTCGTACCCTTCCCACTTATAAAAAGTACAGGCAGAGGCCGACTACAGGTCCCTGGCTGACAACTGGCGACTTTACCCTATTAAGTTGAATAAAAAAAAACTTATAGAACTTTGCGAAATTGACAAATTATGAGATATTTATTTATCATCAAAATAGGTGGGTAACAAACTACCAACAAATGCACTCCCGTTAGCTGCACTGTAATGCCGTTTTGCTGTATGAAACATGATAAAATAACTACTTGGTTAAAATGTACATAAATACCCAGGCCTCCTGTATGCAGTTGCCTCGTCCATTCCACAACAAATCACAGTAAGTATATGGACGTTGTCACGTAACTCATTTTTACTGAACTGACCAGTAAAATTCACACACAAATTACGTACAATTTACACATTCCCCGACGTTTTGTAGAGTAAAGCGAGGTTAATTTCAATAAAGCGTTTCATATGGCGGTTTGAGTGGCTGTGTTCGTGACAGGCTAATAAACGGCTCCAGGAAATT
Organism: Acleris laterana; assembly: GCA_963966035.1. Lineage (NCBI taxonomy): Eukaryota > Metazoa > Arthropoda > Insecta > Lepidoptera > Tortricidae > Acleris > Acleris laterana. The sequence goes on along the minus strand of OZ014450.1, from coordinate 7,464,951 downwards.
TGATAACGAGATCACGCTATGAGAAAGAAAAGTACACTCAAATTAACCCAACATATAATTTAATTCCCATTAAATATATCGTTAAAGAAATATATTCAATTGAAATACACAGTAAAAAGAAGGATGTTTAAATTATGCTTATAACTGTTTAAAATGCAGTTGCACATTTTTGGGTTTATAATTGAAAACGATACGGAAATCGATCAGATTTAAATAATACGCGTATTTTAAATGTAAAGAGACCACAGACATTTCAGAATAGCAATGCGTATGCATGATCCATTTTGTAACCCATTGTATATTTGCTTCAGCAAGTTGGGACCACGTTATACATAATGCATGTCATAAATAATGGACATTTCATTGAGTTAGACATTTAGAGGACTTTCGAAACGTCGCAGGCCCGTAGGGCCAGTTAGTTAAGATGTGCTTTATTCGTGGTATCACGTACTCAACCGGCCTAACTGCGGCTTCACTTTCTACAAGGGGATACGACGTCCAGAAATGGTCATAACTTTAAAAGATGGACTCATAAAATGTGTAAAGCTGACGAGTGTTTATCTTAAAAAGATCTTAATACCAACATGTAGAACACTGAACGACATAACCCTTTCTCGAGGCCATTATGACTATCTTTGTATCTTTGTCTATGTTACTAAGTTAACGACTTTGCATTTACATAGAATGACAAAGTATGTAGAAAATGGTAACGATCAGATGTAAGTGTGCCAACCTGGATCTCTCCTAGTACCTACAAGAATGAGCAGTACATGTGTCGGCATAAACGTCAAGTGGGTTATTTGCATTGCATAGAGCTGATATGTCGCTTGTTTATTACTCTGCGTGGGAAACGGATTTGCGTGGAAAGGTGTTTTCTCTTAGGGCAGATATAATTCCTAAGATTATTATCTTAATCCTTGGAATACGAGTAGACAGAACAACGGTCACATTACTGTTACAACAGTATTATAATGTTATAGGCGTTATAGTATCTATAGGTTAGGTATAGCACTACCGGAAATTACATTGTGCATTTCTTTTTTTTTAAACATTAGTTAATGATTTAGGTGCTTTGGTTGTATCTAATCGTGTCCGCCTTGTTATGCAGCTTTATTTAAATATTATAAAACGGTAGTACTTAATCGTAAAAATACGAAAAAAAAGCTTTTACTCAACTAATATTTTAAAAGCGAAATCAAGTTCATTATTTATTTGTTCTTCTTTCACGTTTCCACGAAGCAATTGAATGACGTGAATTTAATAAATATAATTTAAATAACCGGAGACCATTATAATTTCCGGAGATACGCCATTTCCGAGGGAACAGAGTAAACGTCAGAGGCCAATGATAATTATAATAATTATTAAGATGGTAAGCAACCTAAAAGATGTTCGGCCGTTTTTGTAAATATCGGAGAAAGCCGCTTAATGCGAGTTGTCCGCGATCTATATCGAACTAGAGTAAACGTGTAACTACTCAATAGGATTAATTCGGATAAGTGCGTGTTCTCTAATTTAATAAAATACTTATCTGTAAACATATGTTAACAAACGTCAAACTGGATTCTAACGCAACAAGAAGAGGGATTTATGTTTACAAATTTAAGGTAGGGACATAGATATTTAAAACAGAGAACACCGTTCCAAATCAGCCTGACCTATAATGACGTTAATGTTTGATCAATAATCATGAATTTTATAGGACCAGTTTATTTTATAAGAATGATCTGATTGTCGAGCCATGTTAGAGGCCTATGTCCAGCAGTGGACTGCTATAGGCAGAGGATGATGATGACTTAGTGATTGTTATTTTAATATATTTCATTTTCATCTGTCTTTTAGAATGTCTCAATTTCATACATATTGTGAATGGCAGTTAGTATTTTCTGATTTAGAGTATGACAAGGTTCAAACTGCATTTAGTTTCTTCCATAAACTTTATATTTCTTCCTGTTATGAGAATGTAAAACCTCTTAAATATCTATTCAGTTACTCATAGGTAAATCAGGTTGTTAACCTGTAATTTTGTCTCTTTTTGTCTAGCTTAGCAGGCAGTGCCTGTACTAGATGTATTTTGGGCCGATAATGATGATGATGATAAAGTGTGGGAAAAAATCGGAAGTACCGGTTTGGGCCTAAGGCAAATAAAAACTTGATTGATCGCGCAATGACTTAATACAGAGCTGCGCCGGCGCCCGTAACCGATAGTTTGGTGCCCGAAGTACGCATTATCTGAGGGTCTATCCGAACCGAAATTATACAGCATGTCACGCTTTTTATATCAGCTAAGCAGATTATTCATCGTGCTTGTATTTTTTTCAATATTCTAATTGCAATATTTCACGTAGGAGATAAGGGAAACTTAAATCTACCTATATTATCTCTTACTCGTAGGTTCGACCGTGCGCATTCCCTTCACCTACAATAAGCTTAACTTGACCCGTGACCACGTAATGATTACGTGGCTGTGCGGGTCCCGACCTTGGGTCACTTCAGTTCAGTGCCAAGGTCGTTGACAAGTATAGCTTTATAATCCTTACACACTCATATAAGTATTTGTTTAATAGTATATTGTTTTTAAATCACACTATTTATTCGGTTAGCGTAACGTCCGTCCGTCACACTGAAAATTTGCGCTGCAGGTGTTTAACACCCCAGCATCATGCTGAGCCAGGGTACGATTTACTGCCGCGAAAACTACTTGTTTATTGCTGTTTTCTGTTTTTACTTTTTTCTGTGTGTCTTGCATATGTGTAGTGAATAAATGTATTTTTCTTTGTCTTTTCTCATTTTCTTTCTATATGCTCGACTGTTACCAGTTAGACGTGATGGACCGAACGCGCGAAACGCACTCCTCACATTCATTTAAGTCATTCTTGAAAACCATTTAAAAGTAATATTTAACTTTTTTCTTAAAATTGCGAGTTTTGAAAGCGATTTACCTAATTGAGATGCACGCCCAAAGTGTGAAAACGCATATAAAAGTCAAAACAATACTTTTCCTCAAGTAATTGCTTTTCTTGTCTATAAATACGGAATTAAAGTAAGTCTTTAAACCAGTCCGTGGGTCCACAGAAACCAGTGTCGTTTCCGGAACGACTAATAGCCTCTGTTAATTCTGGGTATAAGCTATTTCCATTCCAAATTATATCCAAATCCGTCCAGTCATTACAGCGTCCAGTCAAACAAACTAACACACACACACACAAGTTCACATGTATAACATTAGTATGTAAATGTTTTTCTATTTTATTCTAAGAGAATGTCATGAACTAATATTTATGCATTAGAAACGGAGAATTGCTTGGAACATTAGCCAACACAGAATGCTTTTAATGCCTACTTCCTCGCTTCGTAAGAAAACCTTTAAGTTGTAAAAGCTCAAGTTCACTCTGTGTGAGCATATGGACGTATAATACGACTAGTAAGTTGCTGTGCATTACTACAAATGATATACAATTACGATGAATGTATTTCTTCATACTATAGCTTACTTATAAATTATGAATATGTTTCCGTAATTGAGACGCGTCTTAAGACGAGACCGTTACCGCAGTAAATGCCTAGGAACTGTACCCTTTAATTATAGTCGTAAATACTTATAATTAGAAGTATCAATATTCAGTTTTATGAGCTATTAAGTAAAATATGCAATATAAATGTCACAATTACGAATGGATATGATTTTATTGAACTTTGATGGCTTATTTTTAACATTACTATATTGCAGAATTTCCATGTAAGTAAGTACTAAGGTGTTTTTATACGAATAAATGGTGGCCGGCCGATAATACATCAATTCTGAGCCTGATATTTGCCATCGTACAGTGTATTTTAGCCATCGTACAGTGTATATTTGCCATCGTACAGGGAATGACAATTGTCAGGGTTGACTTCTTATCTGCCTTTTACTATACATCCATAGTTTAGGTTGAACACGTATGTCGCTTGCATACCAACACTATCTATGTAAATGAGAGAGAAGCATAATCCTCATAATCCTCTCCTCTCGTGCCTCTACCTTAATCTTTGTATTTATGGTTCGGCAAACATAGTGAAGCTGGCACGTTTCGGGAAACTTAAGCTGTAAATAATTCGCTACATATAATTTTTTGAACGCTAAACGCAACTGGTTTAAGAATATAATGGATTCATTATAAAGCACTATTAACGTAGCTATATATCTCTATCAAAGGGGTTCTAAAAGCGATTTATCACCATTAGGGCAATACCTGCCGGCTGCTCCGCGCTCGCATGAAGAAGGAATTATTGCCGGTCACAGGCCACACTCGATGTAGAATCAATATAACTATAACTTCCCCATACTTTAGGTTCTCATTTCTCGGAACTCACTAGACTAATAATATTAGTCCATGCGGTATATTTCACTTTAAGAAAATTTTATTGAGTGAACTAATCTGTTTAGTTTTGAGAAATGGGCCCGGTGGTCAAATTTGAATAGGTTAACTTAACGCTAACTTGTTTTGCTGGTATTGTCTAGCATTGGGCTCAAAAATGGCTATGGCTCAGGAGCCCTTGGACATCCCTTCCTGTGTAATGTTTTAATGTCAAAACGAATTGAGCGAAGGTTCTAACCGAATTCTTTGAAAGTTACTCTTATTGGTCAGCTGATATATTCAAATATGTTCACAACACATGGATGGGTGGTTCACATGCTCGTGAGCCTTAAGCGGGCTACTTAACCACCTACCGCAAAGCAATCACGGAATCAAGGGTAAATTTCTAAGATTGCCTATGGCAAGTGAATGAGTAGCCCGCTTTAGCCAAATATCTGACATGTGTCTATTAATCGAGGCATAGGAGCGAGTTTCGGGTGTTCTGGTAACCTTCGGGGAGGGAAGATAACCGATTAAAAGATGTCCGGCTTTTACTTTTGATTTATTTTGTTTACTGATTTACTCTCACTCATTTGACATTGGCGAAATCACTGCGGAGTACTGAGATGCACCGCCATGCCATTAAAAAAGTAGAAGAAGAACATATTTTCGATCGCAATTTTGGATAACATATTATTGCTGGTGAATTGCTTGTATCACCGGTATAAAGCTCGAATTTGATGAGGGTCCGGTAGCTATTACTATCATGTTTGTACCACAAAACTAACTGACAGTTTCTGTTGCAGCACCAGCGAGCTGGTGGCGCTGGTCGCAGTGTCGTGCACGCTATTCCTGTTCCTGCACACGCGAGACCTCAGCACCAAGCTGCGCCGCATGGAGGGCCGGCTCAACGACGACGTCACCGCCTTCAACCACCTCACTGACCGTGAGTATAGAGGGCCCTAGGTTATAAGGTTTCTGAAGTTTCACTGTTGAGCCACGATGGAACCCTGCCGTAGAATGCCAATATAGTACATTGTGTATTAAGGGTGGTAAAGAAAGAATTACAAACGAGAGTCTGTTAGAAGCCCGAAGCCGAAGGCTGAGGGCTTTAATGACTCGAGCTTTGTATTTCCTTTACCACCCGTGTAACATACAATGTTTTTATTGCGAGGAAATGAAATAAAATCAGACAAAAGATCATATTTTTAACTTATTAGCGGCAGACTACATCATTGTCTGTGACTTACCACAGATAATGTCAAACGTGTTCGGAGTCAGATTCTAGTGACATATGAGATCAATAGTTTATTATGCGAGATTTTTAGGAAATAGTATTCAACTGACATTTCATCTCGAATGAAACTTCATATCGAATGGCACAAGAATTGGGGTCCTGACGTATTGTGATAGTTTGAGTCCACGTATAATATTTAAAAAAAAAGCTATTACGTACTTTACTTACATAATGGTAAAAAAAGGCCCGCGGGTATTATTTTGGATTTACGGTCGATTTTTCTAGCATGTTAGGACACTATTTACGAGCAAGTGTGATGAAAAATAATTTTGACGTCGTGTTTAGGGACTTATTGACGCTGTCACTATGACAAGGTGACATGGTGACTCAATAATTAAAGTTGTTGACTACGAAAAATCAGGCTGCTTTCGTGCAAGCGTTTCTTGAACAAAAGAGGCCCTGGACAAGATTAATTCGGTCTTCGTTATCGCTATCCAAAATATAGGACTGACGTAAGCCGTCAGACGATCGCGTCGAGCGCCTACGTAAATTCCATACATTGTGTCAGTTTTGGAAAATCGTTTACGTTAGCGATAACTGCGATAAGCCTCACAGGATCTTTTGTTATGTCTTCGATTAGGCTTGACAGGTCACTACAAGTTGCCCAAGCGTTAAAGGGTCATGTTAGAATGGTTAGTTAAAGAGTTTGTCGACTTATTTTCATCAGTTGCGTTAATGAGCAGCACCGCCAGTCAAGATATCGGAATGCGTACTTAGTGTCTGCAACTCCTCAACCACTATTGATATACTCGTATATAGTTTTCAATTTAATACATTCAGACAGACATGCACTTTAGTGTGATAACAAGTTCTGTTGCAATATATTATATATCTGTATTTAGGCAGAGGATGGCTGCTTACACGGATTATAAAGATGATTTATAGATATTATTATAAACATCACTCAAGATTAGTACAGAGACAGGTTTCATGATAAATCCCTAGATGCACGAGTAAGTTATATCCAAGCTACATGTATTTAACTAGGTATAGCATCCAAATAGATATATATTTTTTGTTAGTGCCCATTAAAATACTTAGGTAATTAGTATTCAATATTAACCGACTTATAAAGGAAGGTTCCCGGTCTCAAGTCGGAAACTTTTAATTATTTATTTTTTCCCCGATTACTGACAAAAATTCTGGACGAATTTGGATTTGTTTTTTAAAATGGGAGTATTATGTCATCAGATCAGCATCTGATTATAGGATCCTGGAGAAATCAACGGAACTCTTTAAATGTTACACCACACACACACACCTATAGCGATTTGTTTTTTTTTACATCCAATCCACTTATCATATTTCCCTGGTGGCCGATATACCTGACGCAGGAACAGCTCCAACTTTCACTCGAAGCACCGAGTTCAGTGAATCACTGCGATACCTTTCACTGACTTGTATTGTCGTCTTTTTAGCCCCATGGGAACTGTGGTTACGAACCGACCGTTTTCCAAACAATTCAATCGGTAAAGTAATGCGTAATAGAACAATGACTGCACTTTACATTGTTGTTAGAAAGGACCGATTAACAGACACAAAAATATGTAAGCAAATCTTACATAATATGATGGTATAGTAGATTGGTCAACAAGGGACTAAAACAAGCCATAATAACATGTGATGTATAGTTCGAGTGTCATTATGGTTGTTTAGACTCGCGTTAAACACTCTACTTTTCAGTTTGAATGCGAGGAAAAAAAACGACATTCTACATACAAAACTATAATATTGGTTATAACAAAGTTTTTTTTTCTGTTTTTTATGGCAATCTATGCGAATGTCAAGTAGGTTATAACAAAGTTTCTTACTTTAAAAGTAACGTTTAAATGCTTGCATATTTAGCCAACAGATTCAAACTTGAAAATTATTTTAAAACTAAAACTAATTGGACCATGCATAATGAAATTAATGAATCATTAATATAATCAAATAGATTCATATCCGTTCTCATTAATCGTGTTTCACTAAAAAAAAAAAATATATTTTTGCACAGTTGTCATTTTAAGGTTATTTCCTCGCTCAAAAATGGTCCATACACCATCACTGAAAATAGCGATAATCTTCCAATCACAAATACCGAGATTGGCTGTTCAGGGGTTTCCAAAGTAAATTAAAAAAAACTTTAATCCCTAGAGATCAACAAGGAGTTTAAGTTCCGATGTGCAGAGACTAAAGTAACATTTTAAGAGCATGAGAAGTGAAAAATATTTTTTGTACTCGTCGATTAAAATGTGTGTATTACGATTTCATAGAGAATACTGTAACGTCACTCTTTTCATCGTTGAATAGTAGATGTTACTTCCGAAACAACCGAAATAACTATTTCGATACGCTCTAGACAACCGAAAAAAAATTGAAAATAGAACTTCGTATTCAAATAATATGTGCCCTTGTTTAAGGAGACTCGATGCGGTACAAAATTGCCAATATTGTATGGCGTTTTGGAACGTAGCAGCATCGCGTCATCTGTCAAAAATCTACTTAAACTTGCTGCTGTATCCAGGACATTAAAAAAAACCGGTGGTGTGATAACTTTTCTTTTAAAAGCCAAGAAGTTTACGTTTTCTCTGTGGAAATAAAAAAATTTTTTTTAGTGTTTTATTTTTTTTTTTATACTCGTCGATTAAAATCTGTGTACAAAGATTTCATAGAGAATACTGCAACGTCACTCTTTTCATAGTTGTTACTTCCGAAACAACCGAAATAACTATTTCGATACGCTCTAGACAACCGAAAAAAATTTGAAAATAGAACTTCGGATTTCCATATATGTGTCCTTGTTTAAGGAGCCTCGATCCGATACAAAATTACCAATCTGTGTCGAAAACGGAACGGAACGGAACGTAGCAGCGTCGCATCATCTGTCAAAAATCTACTTTTAGTTTTCTTATATACTCGTATTAATGACTTACATTATTAATTTTAATGAACTCGTACAAAAAGTATTGTTCACAATAGTGTCATAATTAAGCTTTTTAATCTCGTACCTTACTTAGGCCACTCAGCAAGCTTCGTGGCCTAAACACGGTACTCGACTAAAAAGCTCTCTATTATAACACGATTACGAAAAATACTATTAAGCTGCCCTCGTATCATGGTCGCTTGGTGGCTAAAAGCATCCGTCACTCTCGCACTTACGTTCTGGTCAGTGCATCGATAAACACGATCATACATACATACATACAATCACACCTTCATCCCAAAGGAGTAAGCAGAGCTACATTATTACCAACAACTCTAATAACTTGTTGATAATTCTATAACCACATTTTGCACAAACAGGCCGAAATGTTTACCATGTGTATATTAGTGACAGGTTGCAAGCGCATCGCCTAAGAATACTACAGTCCTTCAATCCCTTAGGGCCTGTTGTTTGATCAGTAGTTAAACTAACAAATTGTTAAAATTTGAAAAAATTATCGAAAATTTGAAGGAGTTTCATGAAAATGTAACAAATAAAAAAAAAAATCGCCTCTTTCGACAACGTATCTTCCATGTACCAACATTCTAGAGAGGTTATTGGACCAAGCTAGTAGACCAAGTAGCGTAGTTTATTTATGACGTTAAGAGACGATTGTTTGATCAGTACCTACCTAGTTTTATGGTTTGAACTAAATCATTCTTAACTTGGGTATTTATAGTTTTCACCATATTATGACTTGAATGCATATTCCGTCTGTTACGGTTGTTTAATTATTGTTACTGTTACGCAATCAGTGTCAGTGCTATAAGGAGTGTTCCCGAATCGCCGGCGACCGCAGCCGCAGCGGCGCCCGCGCACGTCTCGCAGCCACTTCCTTATTGAGCGATCTCGATTGCCACTGATTGGAAAATGCTCTATTTACGTCTCGCCTGTGTGCAAATCTAATGTTAAAGGAAATCGATCCCAGCGTTGCGATATAAGGCAATCGGAGAATCCGAACAGTTACAAATCGATTTAGAAGCCCGAGAGCGGAATACATTGTGGCTCCGACAAATATTAGTTATTTAGTATAGTTACACAGTTAACGAATTATTTTATAGCCGATACTTATCGCCATAGACTGGCAATTATGCCAGTGATTGTGGGTTCGCGAGGAAACGTGCCATATAGTGGTGGTAAATTACCCCTTTTTGTGATGATTATCTACCATTCGATTGCATAACGCGGGTCATTATGTTAATACACGCATGCCCGGTGCGCCGTGAAACGTTCGGAAAATGCGTCTGTTTGGAACCGGAGCCGATACAAATGACCTAGTAATGACAGTAGAGTTGTATAATGATATTGAATTTGGTTTTGGTCTAGGTGATATAGATAACGGAACTAAAGCCAGCGTTAACAAGGCACTTATATGTGACTATTTTAAATAAATAAATATCAAGGACAACCTGATCTCATCAAATTGATCTATTTACAAATTTAGCTTTAGGATTGTACCATGGGTGCTGGATAAGGATAAACCCACTTATATAGAGAAATACGTACTAAAATAGATACATAGACGACATTCAAAGCTCAACAAATACTGGCGCTCATCACACAAATATTTGCCCATTCCGGGAATCGAACCCGCGACCGCTAGCTTCGTACACAGGTTCACTACAACTAGGCTAAACGCGTCGTCGTCAACGTTTTAGTTTAGTTACTCGAGGGTTAGATTACTGTAGACCTTTAGTATTATTATTATTATTATCGTACGGCCTGAGAAGATCCTGCGATATTCATTATAATTCCAAGTCTAGATTTTGCAGCCAGTCAATAGCCGCCTCAGAACACTCATTGAGATCCTCAATACCACCAGCGAAACGGCGATTGGGGCACTCCTCCACTATGTGTGACACTGTTTGTTGCGGTGCGCCACAGTCACACGCCGGCGACTCACTACGGCCCCATTTGTACAGACAATAGTTACAGCGGGCGACCTCCGTGCGTATTCTATTTAGCGTCGTCCAGATATTTCGGCTGGCCTTAAAGCCAGGCAACCGGGCTGACGGATCACAGACAAGGCCACCCGCAGAGCACTCCTGGGACTTCCATTCAGCTGCCCAAGAAGACGCTAGGTTTACGCGTTGGCGGATACCGGGATCGGACCAGAAAGGTTTGCGCGAGATGAGTCGCTCCGGTATACTCCTGTCCAAGGTCTTGGTGATCGGTAACCTGTGTGGTAGTTGGACTTCGACTGCTTTGCTCCATTCAGCCGCTGCAGCTTGTGTGCGCCTCATATGTGGAGGGGCAATATTTGCTAGCACGGGTAGCCAAGAGGTTGGTGTGGGACGCAAGGTGCCCGTGATGATGCACATAGCTCGGTTGAGTTGGACGTCTAGCTTGTGCGTGTGAACACTCCGGTACCAGATCGGGGCACAGTACTCCGCAGTGGAGTATACTAGAGCCAGTGCGGAAGTCCGCAGAACATCAGCACGGGCACCCCACGTGGTCCCCGCCAGATATTTGTCTGGCTTCCGACTTATATGTACTAACTACGATCTCTTCCTACCTATATCGTAAAATCTTTATCCTTAACTCGAGCAATATTTTCCACTCCTCTTACACAGCCGACTTTATTGCATTACTTTTACGTTACTTAGTAAGAGATAATTCCGACGTGCATACCTAAGATGCAAATGTTGCAATGCCAATTAGGTAAGTTCTTAGCTTAACCCGAGACTAAAGCTAAAGCCAAGGTTCCAGCAATTAGTACGTCAGTCTATTTTAGATTTATAACCACATGAGATTCTCCCTACAATACTCGTATAGACAAATTGTTCTAATAAAATTTTAAACTTGACTATGGCTTATCTCGATACCGACTTGTAAAATTCTATAAACATCGCATAAAGTGTAAAAGTTTATTGTTATTTCACCTGATGAAAGTATTACTACTAAATCGTGGATTTAAACCTTTTTTTTGTTAGGTTTATTTAAAACAGGTTTGTAACCCGTGAGCACGGGATCAACAAACTAATCATTTTTGATTAAATTAGTTTTCAACGTAAATTTTAGCTGACAATGCTACTGTATACTAGTTGTATAAGAGTGATAAGCCGAGCAAGCCCGAAGCTCCGCGTGCGCCGGCGCCGGTCCCGTTAGCGGCCACGCGCATGCGCAGATTAGGATTTATTATCCCGGTGCGCTATGGAGTGGACCACAAAGAACATCAATAGGTGCCACAATATACCCCTTACACGTCGTAGTCTTTTACTACTCAAAATGTTATACTATACAAACGTCACGTGCAATCCGAAAATAGACACAGGAAATTATTTAATATGTTTATTACCTGTACATGCTTGGGCGCATTTTATACCTATATGACAAAACTAGTTTTAACTTCTTTAGTAACATCATCGGTAAATATCAGTATAAATTCCTGTGCGATCATGTAGCGTAAATAACATAACTAGACTTCATTTATAGATATTTGCGAAATACTTGCAATATTATTGCGGCGGATGAGAATCATGCAACACATAATTGGCATGACGTCTGGACATTCTTATCTCTAAAGGAAACAAAATTGCAAAGCATTGACCTCGCCCTCGACTCAGCCATAAACTATGTCTTCCCTGTATCCGCATTATTCTAAGTTATCTTACAAAAGGAGAAACAAACAATGGGGCGGGAAACAGCCATATTGCATTGGTTCACAGCGCGCCCGCGGCGGGCTGCGCGCGCGCTTCGGAGCGTCGCAGAGCTCGGAGCCTACACGACCCGACGTCGCTTCGTCACGACGCCACCATTCATACTTAACACGATAACTGTCAAAGCAAGGTCACTCTGAATTGAGATAATAAGGAACAGCGAATCTTCATTGTGCTGACGACTCCCCACTCGACTTCACGAATTAATCCTTAATTAAGGCCGTGTTTTTGTCATTTTCAATGTTATTGTTGGTGTTCACACGAGTTTCTTTTATCCGAAACGCTAACGAGGATACTGTGTTTTTTCACATGCCGTTTCCGGTACGAATGGTGAACAATAATATGTTATTAGTTGGTATTGAGAAGGGCCATTAAGGTGCGCCCGCGCTTGACTTTCACGGTGGCCGTAATTGAGTGTCTAATCCCTCCTGCAAAATAAATACAACCCTTCACTCTGGAAAGCTAGGAAATAGAGCTATTACTTTCTAAGAGAATGGACGTGTTTACCGTCGGAGAAATACTGCATTTCCCTTTATAAAATATGATGTTGTGACTGAAACTCATTTCGTATAGGATCAGAAAGCGGCTAAATATTTATATAATAACTCATCGCGATATTACGTGTGATATATGCACCTGTCATATACTTACAATGAATTGCAAAATTTAACTAGATGGTGAAAGTCTAATCTGACAGCTTTATATATGAATATGACATCATGGCAAAGGTGCTATAAATTATAAAATATGTTTTGCTTGCGGAACTGAACGTAATGCGACGTGAATAAGACCCCTAGTTAATCATCCTGTAGCCGCATTTAAGCCATCTTAACGTGTTTGTAAAATTCTCCTTTTCATTTCAGCAATGTCAATTTTACGAGATTTATTTAACGTCTCTCTAATTTAATTTAATTAGCATCTGTATTTAATGTTGTCGATGCGATTTTGCAACCGATCGCTTTGTTATGTCATACCGCCTTTTATAGACAATTAACTGGTTCCTTTTTCAAACTCGAGTATAAGAAATCCTCATTTAGTAACGACTTAATCGTCATTAACTGACTCTGATTGCGGCCGTTAGTGTTTATTTTTAAAGGTAAGGACCAGAACAAAACATAGCGACGTGGAAACCAGTTCAGTATAAGTCCAGTTCGAATATTTATTTAAGGCATACTGCTCTAACTTGGTTCTAGGCTTACATCAACATTGGAGGGCGTATGCTCAACATGTTAGACAGATGTAGTCCTTCCCATTGTATATTGAGAGGGCGGTCGTTGACCGGCGCCCGCGCGGCCTTTCCCGGACCCGGAAGGTTGGGTTCTACACCAAATATAAAAGTTCTAAGTCACGAAACATTTGTCTCCTTCTCTCGATTGAGGCACGTATGACGAATGAACGAGACGGAGTACCGAAGTTTCGAATTCAGTGCTTCGGAGTAACCACCCTGTTATTTTCCCTGCCATTGTGATGACAGAGACAGGACCGCTCCGTATTAGGCGCATCTGAATACGACGTTCCGCGATTGATTAGTAATCTGTTGTCTAAGATGTGGCTGATTTACTATGACATTTTAAACTTTATGTACCTATTCTAAAGAACAAGAAGTTCATCATAATTATTTTCTTGGGACAATGGGCGATCGATAGAATAAACGAATACAAGATGAAATAATTAAAATTTACAGACACAGGTTAAATACACGTTAACTTTTATTGACAGATTAATAAAAGAAAGAGTAACAATGGAAAATTACTAAGCAAGTATGAGTAATACTTAGTGTTCAATATGCTTGGTACCGAATTTTATTTAAATTGAAGGGTAGACGGAAAGAACATGTCTAGTCACCTTAGTAACTTTTCGCGAGTGAACAGATTTTCTTAAGAGTGAAAAAAATAATTTATATCTGTTACAGAGTGGTAAGTAACAGTTTATTTTAAAATTTATGACATTAATCTGTTTTTTTTTCAAATCGAATAGATATGTAACTACAACTAAGACTTTCGTTGATGTTGTGATAGCTCCTACTACTGTCACGTGAATAACAGCCGTCATAACTTCAACCTATCGTATCATCATACTATTACTCGTACAAGAAAGATGAACTTGTATAATGTGGAATGGAGACCCCTTGTGCCACAATGGCAGGTAGATACTTGTTACCATTTGTAATAATCGCGAAAACCTCGGAAAATATAATGTTACAGTGGTTAACATTGAATAGTGTTGTATCAAGACTTCAACGCGTCAGAGTCAGAGTTTTTAATAGGCTTAACGCTGTAAAAAAACTTTATGCTATATAAATTACAATGTTACATTTACCTGTGTCTGAGCATTACCGCGCCTGTCGTTTGAGAGCTGGTGACATATTTGGAGGAGGTATTATGGCATCAGACATGTAGATATGAAATAACAAGAGTATTGATTTTCGAAAATATAACAACATACCTATCTATACAGGCACTGGGGAATTAATTTTTAAGTAAAAGTAAGTTGCATTTTTTTTTGTACGAGTAATATCTAAATGACTTCTATATAAAAAAAATTAATTAAGTATCTGAAATCTAATTTAAAAAACAAACCTGCCATATATGTTTTAGTCTCTAACTAGTAGTAGATTGTTATCCAATGATTAAAGTGCTCGATTGCATTCCGAGGTATTGAGGCTGCACCAGTGCAAGCTAGTGCGCTATAATTTATGGGTGCAATTGATACTTTCACCCGAATTAAACACCCTACTTTTCATTTCGACTGTAAGGAAAGTGAATAAAATGTTATTTTTTATTTTCACTAATTTACTTCGTCTTAATCATTGTCATACAAAAATGATGAGCGTTATTTATTCTTGACACTATTTAAAACAAAATTCAGAGCTATTTACTCGTAGTAGTCTGCATAATATTTTTCATCGATTCCTTTTGATCAATTCCTTTTTCAAAATCACTTCCTCCCTAGGGATTGAAATGCGAATTTCTTCCCACTATTGAGATAAGATAAACTTTACTTTCCGAACAGGAGAGATAAAAAGTAGGTGTATTTATTGTTGTTCGGTATTCTTTTTCGTAAAGTTCTAAACGCGGTAGCAATGTCACGATAACAGATATTGACTATCCTACCTACCGCGCTTACCGCACATATCAAAGTTAAAATCACCTAACATTTCGTTGTTTTAAACGTGTTAAAACCAGATTTTCCCATGAATGCCTCCTCCAAATCATCTCACCAGCTAAGCTCTGAGACCACAGTGGTCGCCGTACGGTACCCGCTGCGACCAGTCACGCCTCTAAATGTCATTACCATAGCAACAGCATAGAGCACTCCCGTGAAATCTCTCGCCGCACTGTTTCCCAGTACGTGCTGGCTCGCGGATCATTCTTAGAAGCTTACTCGTGCTCAGCTAGTTTGTTTTTATAAAAACATGCCGACGGTTTTGTTGTGGAAATAAATTAGTTTTAAGCTGAGCGACTTAAGACGTTACTCATAAAAGTCATAAATCTCAACACGTGATAGGTAGTTATGAAATTACTAATTGTGATTTGATCAGCTTTAAATTGGTTTGTTATTCTATTTCCCGGGATAAAAAGTAGCTTATTATACCTTATTGACGCTCGCAAACAAAAAATAACACACTTTGCATTTAGTAAGGTGTAAATAGTGAGTAAGACTCGTTTAATGCAATTAAAATAATATGAAATAAATTTAATTCATACATGAAGCAATAGGATAATCTTACTTAAAATACCGAATTTTTCCATACACAACATACCTACCTACAAATTTATATATTAGGTAAACTTTCTGTACATCGTACCGTTCCTGCTAGAAAGCATAGAAAGTTACTATCCTGTCATAGTAATTACGTAATTCAGCATTCAGCAAGGGTTTACGTAGGCAGCATGATAGGCAATGTTCGCATTAAGTAGGTACTTTATATAATCGTAATGGGCAGTGTATGGTCTGTGGCGGGCGGTAGTCCGACGCTTGTAGCTCGTTAGCAGTCCCGTGTTATCGGTTAACCCGGCGAACCTGCAGTGTCTTGGGAATCCCGTCTGGGCACGGTAATGAACGAGTGCTCTATGGGATCTGGAGCAACCATAGAAAGGAATGTTGAAAATTTAAAGTTCATATTCGACGTAGTCTTAGTAGTTGTTACTTTCATAGCTGAAAATGTACTACAAGAATACTGAATTAATGGAAGTTGGGACTTAGGGCTAATAGTAAGTACACATACAGAAGGAGAATTGTCCAAATAAACTCATAAAAAAAAAAAAAAAATTAACAATCTTAAGTAGTCGGCGAATCTAGACTAATACTTATTTACTAATACCTGCAAACCATTTACAAACAGTTAATTTTATACCCCCTTACTTGAGAACGTGGAATAAGCTTAGAATAGTTTATGCCATGCTTTGTCCTTATCTGTAATTGTGACATTTGTATCTGACAGAAAGTGACAAAGCATGGCATAAACTATTCCAATTTTTTTTTCACGTTTATAAGTAAGGGGGATAGAATTTAACTTTGTGATTTAACCGCTCTGAGTGAAAATAAAAATAACATAGACCAACACTGGGAAATCGACATAAAAGTCACTACACAAGGAAAGGTACATTCCCTGTTTTGTGCCAATACTCTTCAAAATAGCTTAAGTGTATAAGATATTATTAAATATAACATGAGGAAATGATGTTGCATAAATCTCTTAGATGTTCTGTAACCTTGCCAATGTTGCCACCCTCATGAAATGGTGAACCATTAAAGCGCCATTACCACGAGCGCTATGGCTCAGTTTTTACACAGCTGTCACAAAAACATTTCCTGGAGTAGCACTATTAAGTAATAATAGGTGTAGAATTATTTCCACCAACATGACGTTTTACATATATCTTTGAGAAGGTAAAAAAACTGATGTGGGCTTCTTTAATAGGCCCTACGAATATACAGTGCTATTATAAATGTAACATGAGGATATTTGTCTTTTAGGTGACACATCAACAAAAACGGTTAAATGGATTTGAATGTAATTTGGCAAACGGACAGTCCATGTCCTTGACTATGGAATACTTTTAATCAGGAGAAAAAATTGATTCCAAGAGTAAGGATCAAGTCCTACGCGTACTAAGTCACGGATAAACAAAAAATATCCAATGTTCTAAATGACAAAAGATGTAAACAAATCTGTACTGTTTGACGCATAACCTCAATATTTCTGCAGACGAGTTTGTATTTAAAAAGCCTATAGTTAATGGTTGTTTTATTTTAAACAGAACGTGAAAGAAACGATCAAGCGTGTAAATAATTAAAAACACGTCACGCCAAAAGTCAAAAGTTCGTGATTATGGAGTAATAATGTCAAATTGGTTCGTTTGGTTTTGTTTACATCTTTGGCCATTTCTATTGATACCGACTGAAGTTAAGGATATGGGCTTTCGTGGTCCGACCTTGATCCAAATCCGTTCCTTATCCTCCTGAGGTTCCTAGTACTAATAGCTGTACATAATACGGCTATTGAATTAAAGATCTAGTGCCAAGGAAGTGAAGTAGAATTTCTTTTGTTTTTATGACAGATCTAATTAGAATTATCTAATTCGATCTTTATTTCAGGTATAGTAGATTCATACCTATTCCACTGACAAATTTCGCCTTAGCAAGTTAAAAGTAGCTCCACACTTTAGTACCTACCTTGTCGATGCCTTTGACAAATTAGTGCAGCAGCAGTTCAAACGTGACGAGTGACAAAGCACTAAAGTGTGCAACTTTCTACTTATAAAGCTTAAAATAATAGAAATCAAAGTATTTAATTACGAGCATCATCATTAATGTCTAAATGCCATTACATACTATTCTGGTATATAAAACTTTCGATTATATCATAGGCCTGGCCATACTTAACGAACATGTTTCAACAACCGAATAGGTACAGGAAAATATCTTCTCGTCAGTTTACTCTTACATAACACTTGCTGGGCATTTTTTATGTACAAATTATACTTTATAAAATCTTAGTTGCTTAGGAAACAAACAACTGGTCTTACTACACTGGTACTAATGCGTAATAAAACGACGAGATCGCTCAAGAAATACATAAAAAGATTATTTTATAATTTACTGCTTTCATTTCTACTTGACTACGCAAGATTAAGAAAGCCCCGACTGAAGGCGAGCCTAAAGGGTATTCGCTATTGGGCTACGTTTTGGAGCTATAGCAGTCCAATAACCAGCTCCTAAAGCGATTGGCACAACGCCCTGGGGTTTTAGTCCGTCAAAAAAAGGATTGTATTATTATAACGACATTAAAAAGATTTGAAACTCAGGCGGAATTTAAGGATGAACGAAAATTCGGACAAATGACTATCAGGGAATCCCTAAGGTAACCGGATTCAACATATTTTCTATTAAAACTTTCTTTTTGTTCTGCTTGTTAAATAAGACAAATAAATAATGAAACTTAATGAACGTTCCATTCTTAAAACACTGCAAATAAACGTTTTTTTTGCGGCTTGTTATTCTATTTTCACAATGCTCTGACGGATTAATAATACTCGACGATTATCTCCGATAATGGGTTAATATTTTTCCCACGAGGAATTTATAGGGCACTATAACAACTGCACACGAGTACACTGAATGATGCATAAATGCGCCTTCAAGCACTTCTAGTTTTAGACGTTTTTTATTATTAAATTTACTAGGGTGACGTTGAGTGAATAATGGGTGTCGTTGCGACTAACCTGAATTCATTATAATAAGAAGCTGGTGAAGTAGATATATATATGAATATACTATGTTTTACCATATAAACTTACAAAAATATTAATGCGCCTTGTTAATGTTTACTAGGAATTAAAAAACTAGTAACTGAAATGCAATATGAAATAAATTTGCTGCTCCATTCAACGTAACGTGTTCAACGTAATTCTTTTTCCTTTTTTTTTATTGTTTTTTCTTCCGGGTGCGTTGAATATGCTTTTTATTTTATTCATTTAAATATTATCTTGCCACAAAATACGTGTTTATTTTTTGTGTTTTCCATATAAATACATACGTAAGTAGGTACGTTGGATGAATTATATTACTAAGTATTACGTTAACAAAGGAGTAAAAAAAAAATCATGCTTTTCTGTGATAGCGGCTTATCTTACGGTGAACTCTATTTGTCTTTCTTTTATTAGAAAACAACTCGTGTTGTTTACACAGTAGCTGTCCATACTGAGCGGGCCCGAGTCAGCTATAATTTTCTAATTACTTTCACTGTTAATTTAAAAGGAAATGCGGTTGAAGCGGAGAGTGTTATTAGAAGTCTCTGGCTGCGCCGGCGCCGACGCAGCATCTTGGATGTGAAAGCCATCTTAATACTCAACAGATACAGTTTTCGAGACGTGTATCACCACTTTAGGGCTTTAGTTTACTCGTTAAAACCATATTGCGTTCGATATGCTATCGTATAGTCAACGTTACGATAGCTTTTATTTACTTGACATTAATGGCGGTCGAGATAAAAGCATCACGATGACATGTAAAAAGCTATATATTTTAGCCGAGTAGAATAGAGCCTCAGAATTAAGAATTTTTAAGCTTTTACCAGCCACGTAATTTTTAAGCTTTTACTTTTACACTTAAAAAAAACTAACGTGATTCGAAAATATTGTAAGCAGATGTTTCGTTCAGTTACGAGAATTAAAATAGAACACGATAGTTTTTCTACCCAGAATAAACTTAAAGCATTATAACATAATTTATAACCGTAATTTTAAATGTAAACAACCAGCCAATTACACACTATAGGTACCATAATAAGGGAGTCCAAGAAGCGATGTCGTTAGCTTGTAGCCCTACTGTTTTTACCATCTCCAGTTTATTGAAACCTCTAATTACGCCCCTTAGTTTGTATTTACTAAGGCAATTTAAATTTATCATCAAATAACTGGTCCCAGCGTGGAGCCTCGCGAGCATGTGAGTGTCCCATACTCTTGGAGCGGTAGCTTCTCAGCTGAACTATGCGGTCCCAATTAAGGGAAACCGACGGGATTCAATTAATCATGTAAAAAGTAGTTTCTGGACATCCTGTTGTTGCTCGCACACTTACTAGAGCTAGCTGGCGACCACTTAGTGACAGATACAACTACTTAGTGTGGTAGCCGGCCTTTTTATGAGAAGCTTTTTAAACCGTCGTTTATCTTAGTCGTACACGCCAACAAAGAAAGAAATAAGATCTTTATTAATGAAATACAGTTTCAAAGATAAACTGCATGATTAAAACAGAGTCTCGTGGCAAACCTGCCAACTTGGCAAATGAACTGATGTGTTGCTACTCAACTAAAGTTCATTAGATTAGAGCGAACTGATAGAACAACATAGTATCTACGACATCCAAGCGTTTTCAATTAAGCAGGAACAGTAACCACTTTAATTGTTGAATCACCATCTCTGTCACAATGACAGCGTTCACTAGAGGAAAATATCATCAAAATTGATCATTGGCTTCGTGTGACAAGGTTCTATAGCGTTGCTATAATGAAAGTGGTCGGCCGAATGAGTGTGAACTCGAAAATTTCTCCTTTGTCCGTTATTTGGCCATCGTATGTTGAGGAATTTAGACTAACGTTATTCCATAGGGAATTTTTAAAATTTCCTGTGTTAATCCAGGGTATACATAAGCTACCCGTCCAGCCGTTGCAGCATGAAGCAGTAAAAAAGTAACACACGCAAAAACTTGCGCATTTATAATATTAGTGAGATAGTGGGATAGGATGGTTGGCCTTCAAACTTCGAACCAAGATAGTGCCGAGTTCACACACGTCTCCCCTGCGCCTGACTCATCAGGTCCCCGCGGCTACGGCTTGATGAAAAACGTTCGCAGCGCGCGCCTCCTAATTGTAACCATTAAGCAGCAAATGAAATTCATTAGCACTAACACGCGATATTCATCATCATTTACTTTGATTTACATATTACCCAATGTCTCTATCGTTCACAGTGTTTAACCCGGATTTAATAGAGGTAATATTCATCATAGTAACACTTCGCGTGTCATTCAATGAATTATTAAAGGCATAACATTCGAGGTGGCTCGGGTCATGCTCATTGCCCGTAATGTTCTTATCGTCGACGTAATCAGCGAGCGAGCTCAGATATCATCGAGAGAAATCAACGCTGAGTTATCGACCGTGGATCGGCTAAATAGTTTGGCTCGCGCCGTTTATCAATCGATTATTCAGTCAGGGTACTTAGAAGTCGTAGATCGCAGTTCCGCGGTAGCGCTGACAAAAGGAATGCTCCACCGGATAAGACCCGCTACACCCGATTCGTCATACTTTTTCTCGTCCATATCATTATTACTCGTATGGATATATCAAAGATGCCGTCTTATTTATTTTCTTCGCCGGACGTTATCATGCGAAGTGACTTGGTACTTTTTTGTGCGCCGGGAACAGCTGATTAGTTTAGACGGTCTAATAGTAAGCAAGTTTTTGTTCCTCTTCTTGCTACTATTAAACGGCATTTCGCCCCTTAATGGAGTAATTTAAAAGGTTTAATGCTATAAATATCCTGAAACAGCTTCTTCGTATCACTCTTTAATTATGCTATTAAATTTGATCGCTTCTATTTCAATTTTGAAGATTATCATGCATAAATTAGGACTGTATACAACAGATGTTACACGATTACAGAATTAAGATTTCGCACACCATTTTCTTATTTTAATCTAGGCTTCAATCTACGACATGCAGTGTGTCGGATTAATTAATTCAAATGTATGTATCTTTCGAGACTAAATATAGCCACACGGAGGCTCGAGTTATTTTTATGGCCTGAAGCTGGAGTGCTGAGGCTATTAAGGCGCGGGGTATCGAAGGGGATCATCAGAGGCTTTGTTCTGGGGAAAGTCCGGGTCTCACAGACTTTCCTCGGTGACCGTGAGGTGACAAGTGACAACCCGGTCAAGCGCCGGCGCCCGCGCCGAGTCACTTGCGGTTTCACGCGCGGCAAAGATCCAATTAAGATTTTAACTAATGTTATTTCACGGAACGCTTATTTTCGGATGGTGTGTTTGTTTTCGCTTTTTACCTCGTTTCACGGTTCGTTAGAAAGTGTGTATTCTGTCCGATTGTTAAATTGCTGTCTTTATTTTTTTGTGCGACGACGTGTGTCTGCGATATTGCACGCAGTATATTACTTACCAGTCACATAAAGAACTCCTCGCTCAGAAATAATTTATCTAACCTAGTAATCTTTATTATAGAAATTCTAAGAGAGTAATGAAATAATTAACTTAGAACGTCACATATTTCGATAATTAAGGATTTCGCTTTCCTATTAGGTACCTGTGTTCCCATGCAAAATACATGCATTTAAAAAGTGTAAATAATGTGCGTCTACCATAATCTAAATACAATAACCCACATAGTCGACCTACGTCCTCAATCTAAATGTCGATTAAACCTACAGTTATGTCACGCGGGCGACAAAGCGGCCATTACCGATTCGCGAGAGACAATTTTACAAGCCGTAGGTCACCTCGTGCCGTCGGCGTCGTGCTGTGGAGAAATTTATCGCCTTCGCATCGTTAAAGCATCGCTATGTCGACCGGAATAACTGTACAGGAATTCCAAATTATATGTTTAGTAGGAATGACCGAAGAACACAAAAGTAGATCGATTTTAAGGAGGAACAATTAACATACTTATGCACAGCTTAGGTATATTTTCGTAGAGGTAAAACAAAAAAATCAATAAGCTATTATTACTATTTGTAGTCATTCATATATAAAAAAGGAAAACTATAATTTTCGAATAGCTTTTAAAGAAACGAAATCCGGGCAAATGTTTGTTATGACAACACATACAATTGGTAGTATTTAGTATGCTTATGAAACAGACCGAGTTAAATATGTTATGGGCTGTGTGTTGTATCACGTCTGTGGCCCTACTCCATAGAAAACATGCATAACGCTAACGTAAACGATTATCGACATCTGCCAAAAAGTATGGAATTGACATAAGTGCTCGACAAGAGCATCAGGCGGCTTACGTCAATCCTCATTTTCGATAACGATAACGTTCGTCGAATGCATCTTGGTTATGGCGATGAAACAGTTCAAATAACGTTCGATGAGTGATGCTTCTTTTCAGTCTTTTTATCTATGTATTTATGTTTTATGACCAATGTTTCTATTGTAATTGAGCTAAGCATAATTAACTTTAAATGCGTATAATAGGTATATGTCGTCAACCCATAATGAGTACGTTCCACACGTAGATAAATCTGCTTAATTCTATGCATTTTTTTACATGATGAAATGTAGCATGCCATGTAGTTTTACAATGGACATTATCGCAATTATTTACCGGATAACTATCACGCGAATCATTGAGCGATTTTGAATACCACGTAATATAATATAATATGGCATAAGTACGTAAAAAATGTCCTGGAGGCTCGGTGCAGTCTTAAAATCAGTAACTATGGAGATAGCTTAAAGATTCGTTTCGGAATTTCGGAAGCACAAGGATGGGTTACTATTTATTCCGGAAGATTGAGAGAATAAGTAATAGCGATAAACGCGGGTGGAGTCGCGGACAACTGCCAGTGTCTAAAGACAGACATTCTCTTCATCATCTCTCATTATCACCCCTTCAGTTTTGCAATCCTCGTTGAAATAATGGCAACAACGGAAGTAGGTACTTTATTATACTCCAGTATTGTTATAGAATAACGGTTTGTTGCAGGGATCCAGACTGACCGCACGGAGCATGCGTACGCGTCGGCCCAGGAGTACAAAGAGGCGCTCGAGGCGATCCGTCGGCACACCGGCGCGGTACGTTCACGACACCATGGTTTACATGGGCTTAGTTCTTGTCGCTAATTTACGAGCCTAGTACTGAGCTGTTTAGTGAGAAAGGTTGAGGTATTTGTTACAAAACCGAACCACAGTTGAAGTCATAAATATGCACACGTCCCCAATAAGTCAAAAATATGGTCTTGCCACTAATAATAAGGTCTGCGCATAGATTCGGCGCAATTACCGTATAGATATAAGTGCTTTTGACTGTACGTGCTCTTACTATTAGTTCCATAGTATTGAGTCGAGATATAATTTCTATTAAAGTTCAATTCAAAATGTCTAGTTATGTGGAACTAATGGGAGAAAAAAGTAACTAGATTCAACGTTTCTGTAGAAATTTGTATATAAGGGTAGCTATTGCCGTTAATTGGGGTAGATGTTAGTCGTAAATACATACGTATATGGTGGCTAAGACAAAGCAAGTACCCTAAGAATAAAGTTAATTGTTTATAATTTCCATGTACTTACATAAATAATACCAATACTGTTCTTCGGATGATCAGTCCTTAATACTCGTTTGTACTCGTAGCAAGTGCTAAGTACAAGTGCAAGTCACTTGGGAGAACTACGACCGTGTAAACTAGCCACTAGCTAAAATGAGAACGATTTGCATTAGTTACGATCTCTAACGCTAAAACCCTTTAAGGGATCTCATAAAAGCAGGACAGGCTTTAATAGTAAGGCCTACAGCTATACTGTGGAGTTATTGTGCGTAAGATAAAAATGACTTCATGGTAAGTTAATGCAGTCTGATATTAGACAGCGTTTTAAAATATTGAAAATAAAACCAACAAATTTTCCTGCTGAGCCCTGTAGCAAAATGGAACATTGTAATTTTGAGAAGTGTGTCCTTATTTCGATATAATTTAGGTTCGATTTTCATGTAAGTACGTTGATAAAATTCGTGTTATATACTTCAATATCTAAACAAACATATAGTATTTACTATCTCATATGACATTTGCTATCTCATATCCCTGGAAAAAAAACGCTTGATGATACTTTCCGTGATTAGTTACTCTAGTGTTTTTTGCTCTATTGTGTGTTGTGTAGTAGGAAAATATTTTTCATTGTAGGAAAATGCACTAAGTCTGTCTAAGACTAATAAGTACTGCAATTTTCCTTGAACTCATAGGAACGAAGCAAGCCCCAGCGTACTTTGGAAGCGGAGCCAGAAGAGACCCAAGAGGAGTTGGAACACCAGTTCTTGGAGGAGACCTTGGTCCCGGAGCCATGGGAGCTGAACAACACAGCGCGCGCCGGTATTGACCTGCTGTTCTTCAACCGGGTGCCCAAGGTCGGCAGCCAGACCTTCATGGAGCTGCTTCGGCGGCTTGCCTTGAAAAATCAGTTTGGTGAGTGTTTTGACTTCTTTTGCTAGCGGTGTTGGACTGTAATTGCAAATGTGTTTTTGACATAATATGTAAGGATAGGATCCGTTTTTTTTTTGTTGTAAACCTTTTAAACAATATCATTTGAAAACTCAACGTTTGACTTAGCTAAGATAGCTTCTGTTGATGGTCAAAGATCATTTATTTTACGCAATTGCGTTATTAAAATAATATAGGAATCGAGTTCCGACCCCAATAGTCCACCATAATTTCTTCTGACCTTAGTAATGTAGTAATCGAAACTCTAAATTTGTTCCGTTGCTCGCTCGCTACTTTATACCAGAGTCGGTCAGACGACAGTGTCTACAATTAAATAACTGGACCTGCCAATGCTAGATATAGTGGCAACGTACTTACAGTGCCATAGCTGTTAGAAGATGCTTCGGGTTTGTACTTGTCTCTCACTCGCTCTCTTACGCTCTTATTAAGAGCGCGTGCAAGAGAAGTAAAACCCGAAGCACCTTCTAAGTGCTCACAGACTATAAAAAGACTGATTATTACACTAAAAGAATGATAGGTTTAAATCGGACTGTTGATGAACCTTCTCGATTCAGTATCTACAGACACGTCGTTCAAGGCTCCACTTATCTAGTCCATGCATTAATTAGATTGCTTCTATGCTAATACATACGTAGCCTATGGCGTAGCCTTTTCTGAGAATATAAAAGTAATCTTTAGCAACTTTAATACTATTTAATAGCAACTCTGGGCAAGTATCAGGAAATCCATAAAAAGCGATAGGCCTCACACGAAGCATGTCCCATCTGATGTGTTGATTACGGGCTCTGCCACACAACATTCACTTAGAGCATGTGGGTAGCATTTACTGTCATAATGTGTTAGCACCCAAATTGCCCGAGGATCGTGTCTTCCTTTTGAAAAACACCTTGTATCGACTGTTAGGTTACAACTTAAGTGGTCGAATCGGTGTAATTATTATACGTAAAGAGACATTTAACAATAGTTAAATTGGTATTTATAGGTTATCTGAGTTACAATATTCTGGACCCAAAATTCGTAAGCACGAAGCAACAACCTACTTAAATAATCATGCAAGGGTAATAAATTACAAAACTTTCCGTATAAATACTCTCCAATTAAGAGACACTTTTAGAACCCAACTCCATCAAATAGTTGTGATCTAATTATATTGGTATACTTAAGTCCCTTTGTTTTGGCAAGCATAAAATTGCAGTTCACCGCTCAGTCCGATTCGTTACCCATCATTTTACATATAAGGCACTTGTCCCACCGCCGGTTAGGAAGCGATTAACTGTCGACTCTCGCACAAGAAACGAATGAAAGATATAGATCCCGTGTCGATAAGAGATGAAAATAAAGTCGTCCTTTGCCCTTAAGAGTTGATGTAATTTTCGGTCTGATTGGTCAGGCTTCCACCGCGACGCTGTCCAGCGCGTGGAGACGATCCGCCTGGCGCCGGCGGACCAGCAGGTCCTGGCGTCCATCGTGACTGCGCACGCGCCGCCCGCCTCCTACATCAAGCACGTCTGCTACACCAACTTTACCAGGTAACTATAAAAACAAAGTTATGTGTCAAACAGTACTAATTTGTTTACACCTTTGACGATTTCAATTGACATAGACTACCTAGGTGGTTAGTCGGCGAAACCACAGAAAGGTTAAGTTTTAGATGATTTTTCATACTCGTACACTAATAGGTACAAAAACGATAGCGAAAATGAAATCTTATAAAAACACTCTATAAATGGCAAAAAGTAACATAATACCATGACAATATAATGGGCCATTCACACACTCTGCAGCTGTAGCCACGCGTAAGAGTGAGATACCGTGCATGGTCGCTTCTGTTACATGCGACGGTGAATGTGTAACAGGGACAGGGTCAAAATGTCTGGTATTGCACAAGCGTCCGTCCTTATAGGGGTATATCTAACACTTATCGATGCCGAATCACACGAATACATATAATATAGCTCTTATCTAGCGAGAATTAACGCCGTCCACACACGCGCGACTGTTGCGGGACTTTAGCTGAATAGGTTTCGATCCAAAAGGGTGCACCTTTTACAGAACTCTTCGTAGTACTAACATATGTGTATAAGTGCCACCTCGATGCTTACAAAAGTAGATCAGGGTCGATCTATTTCTTTTTTTCTTCCACCTTTAAGTATAAAACAATTGAACTAGGTGGGTCAGTAGGTTCGAGGTAGGTAGGTATCATAGAATCCTAACTTTTGCCCGCGTAGAGGTTGGTAATATTTTTATTTTTGTTAAAACAAACTTTGCTTCATTTAATGTCTACTACTGGCTAAATGGCTAGCCATTCGCTATGCCGAAAGAGCAAAAAAAAAACTACTAATCGCTGTGTATAATCGATGTTATCGTAAGGCTTTATATGTAGGTAAGTACCTATGTAAGTTATTTTTTACTGTGAATTCGTTTAAAACCAATTTAATTTTATGTCTTTAATGGTTTAGATATGTAGGTATTTGAAGTTTCTTCTCTGACGTTACATCATTTCTATATTGCATTAAATACCTCCAGTTCAATAGGTACTACCGTATACCGTTCCTTAATGGCGATCGGGCATAATTCGGTTTTCTATGGAATACGACACGAGAGACAAATATACTGTCAGCTGCGAGTGCGAGTGTGACAGCGGGAGCGAGGCGAACTTACACATTTCTAAAGCCCACATAATTAACTTAATATTAAATTTACCGATATAATCGAATTTAACATGTTTGCTCGTTAACCCATAACTGCCACGCGTTCGCCGATTAATGTAAATGGTCAACAGGCAATATGCCAGCGCAAATACGGTTATCTGAATAGGCGACAAAATTACCTATTACCTGTAAACAGTAACTTAACTCGTAAATGCATTTGTTTACGTTTATTACTTACTACTTATTGCAGCTGTTTACGTTACGTTTACCGTTTTGCTTACTTGTAGGTAATCTTAGCGCCGCCGGCGGTTCCAGGGTAGTGATTCTCTCAACAGCGACGGTCGGACGGACCAACCAGTGAATGTACAAGCGGCTAGTTTATGTAGTCCCGTCAGTGCGAACAAAACATATTTTAGCGCGTGCATTTTAAATTTTGCAGCATGGTTTCTGCCAATGGTTTGAACGTATAAGGCTGCTTAATTGAAAATGCACGCGCTAAAATGTGTTTTGTTCGCTCTGACGGGACATTCTAAACTCGCCGCTGCGATTTCGCTCGTTCGTTCGTCCGCCCGTCCGTTTTTTTTGAGAGAATAATACCCCTGTGCAGCCAGCGGTCGCACGTCATGCAGCAAAAATCATTTTTTTTAATGTATATATTTAAGTTTTATACGTAAGATTTTTTATTGATTTTTTCACGATGTGTTTTTATTTGAGGTCGAAATAATTTGTAAAAGCACGAAGTAGCTAACGTCAGTGTAAATAATGATTGAGTACCTATGGTTCTGGGTTTATATAATAATGAGTTACCTACGCCTAAGATTAGTGGGTTGAATTATATACCAGTGAATCACGTCTGACCAAAACTGTGAAGTAAAATACCATATCTAATTCGAATAGGTGTTCACGCCCACATCCTAGTAAAACTCTAATAAAGTGTAAAGAATTTCCGTTGGATCTCCATCTGCATCTGCATCATTGTTAACATTCTCCTAACAACTTAACTAAAGAAAGGAGAGCGGTTATAAAATAATAATAGCCATCAAATCTGTAACAATCTGCACGTCAGAGTTCAAAGCAAAGTATTCAGCTCACTGTTCCATTTATCGCAATTAAACGGCGAATACAGAAGACTAGCCGACATCAATCATTATCCCGTGATTAATAATGTATCGGACGTTAATTCTGACCTAGTAAGTAACAAAACACGCAACCGCATTTTTTTATCAAAACCAATTCATCCGAATGGATTTAACAATAAGGTAGCTATTACAGTAATAATGGTTCAACACTTGCGTCCTTCATCTTAAGGATTATTGCCACAGGATCATTAGACCTGGTCTTCATACGACGGAGCTATCGACACGTGTTCCGCTTGCGACGTTCTATTGTTTACGTTGAATCATCTTCAGGAAAAGCCTGTTTTTATCCTCATTAGCATCTGTAATCATCTTGATTACACGTTTGAAGATTCAGTCCTGAGCTCATCAAGTTACGCATCAGTCTATTTCTCATTTTAAACTTTGAACTTGACTCACTACAAATTGCAGGTTAACGGCAATATAATCTGATGTGAAATTAAACTTCTGGAACCGTGAAAATTGCGCGTCAAAAGTATGGTTTTGCGGTAGATTAGGCGCGCCGCGAACGGGTTCACGCGGCCAAGCCTATTGTTAGTCTTTGCTCGACCGAGTCGGCCGGCTATCTGCAGATCTTTATTCTAAAGATATGCATAAAGCAAAATTCTTACTTAAATTTTCTGGGCACGTTGAGATGCGAATCTGATTAGCAACACTGATAAGCTAATCGTGTGTCGGCACTATCACTTAGGCAAGCTACTCGTACAGAAAGTTATGCTTTAGGCGTCCTTCTTTCTTATACTTTACTAACGTAGATCGTACTGAAAAGGATTTGTCTTAATATTTAATTTCTTGTAATGGTTACTTATCCTATGAATATTAAAATGCGAAAGTTTGTGTGTGCGTGTGTTAGGCCCTGTTGTTTGATCTGTAGTTAAACTAACTAATTGTTAAAATTTGAAAAAGGAATGGAAAATTTGAAGGAATCTCAAGGAAATGTGTCAAATTTTCAGTTTCTTTTTCGAATTTTAACAATTAGTTAGTTTAACTACGGATCAAACAACAGGGCCTTAGTTGGTTACTCTTTTACCCTGCCACGGCTGGACAGATTAAGATGAAATTTGGAATGTAGATAACTTAGGTTGTCGAGGAAATGCCAATCATCAAAATCTACGCGGACGAAGTCGCGGGCATTAGCTAGTAGAATATACAATTGTTATCAATTACTAACGTTAACTCTTTAAAGCGAGAACTTGTGAAAAATGACTGTGAATATTTAATAAAAAAACATGAAGTATACTCAGTATAAAGTTGAGAGATCACGCTTTAACCAAAACTTGGCACCTACTTTAAGCATCATGAAGACTTATATATCTTAGTGGTCACTCTGAAACGGTTACTTAACAAATCATGCTAGGTATAGTCACACTATAGTTATGTGGTTATGCTTCGGCAAACATTTATACGAATGCGGTTATTCGAATCCGCTCATTAAGCATAATGTGGCAGTACTTTGTAACTGCAATAGTGTGGTCTGCATTATGCACTCATTAGTTAACAATGACTTTGTAGTCTAAAAACCAAGCTGATTAGTGTAGTTTAGTAGTATATTTTCGACCCCCACATCTATTCTACGTTGTTTAAACCTAACTTGCTCCTATATCGTAATTTAGCTGTTGAGGTTTAGTGTCCCTTGCTATCAAGTGAATAAAAGCGCTCATAAAATCAAAATGATGACTAAAATTAAAAGTAATGAAATGCCATGCTAACCTTCCTCATACGTACGCAGTTAAAATATCCAGTTTATAATTGAAATAAGCTACACCAACTAAATGCCGGTAAATTAAATAACAAGACAGGAATTTGATATGCGTGTAATTAAGAGGAAAGAGGTGTACACAACATGCTTAATATCAAATTGTAAAATTAAATTATCCAATAGTAAAAATTTAAAATTTAAAATTTAAATTAAACAAATTCCGGTTGACCTTTCAGGCACAGGTACCTCTAGATAGATGGGCTTGAACAAGTGTTGGTCGACCCTGTTCATCTGACGCAGTTAAAAATGTTCGATTGACCTGCCTCAGGTACCTCTTAAGCAAACAAGGTGGTGGACGGCCCTGTCCCAGGAACGAGATCCTCTAGATAGACTTAAACAAGTGGTTAGTGGCCCTGTTGACCCGACGCAGTTTAAAACGTTCGGTAGACTTGCCTCAAAAAAAAAGGTACACATAGGTATAATTATACCTCTAGATAGATCTTAACCCATTAGGCCATTATAGGCTGAATTGATTGATTATTTAAATTTATTTCGAATTTTAATGTATGGAACAATAAAGCACAAATTCTAACTATAACATAATTGTGCCAAACGGAATCGCTGCTTTATAATGAGTTAAACAAGTGGTGGTCGGCCCTGTTGACCCGACGCAGTTATAAACGTTCGGTTGACTTGCCTCAGGTACACATAGGTACCTCTAGATAGATCTTAACCCATGATGGGCTGAATTGTTTTTTTTTTCGATTTTTCGATGTATAGAACAATAAAGCACAAATTCCAAATACGACATATGGTACCAAACTGGACCGCTGGTCTGTAATGGGTTAAAAAAATGTTGGTCGGCCCTGTTGACCCGACGCAGTTAAAAAGTACCTCTAAAGTCGTCGTCAATAGAACTTGTGAGCGATTAGGGTGACCAGATGTCAGGAATTTTCCTGACATGTCAGGAATTTTAGACATATGTCAGGAATGCGGCCGGAAATGGGAAATGTCAGGAATTTTCGGCAAATAAATGAAACAATAAAATTTTATACACTTAACTTTTATTTTTAATCACAATAACATAAAAGGTTAAGGCACAAGTACTTTGGAGTTTCATAAATTGTAACTTATAAATAATCGTAATTATCTTTTTACGATATAAACATAAATCAATCAACATTGACAAAAATTAAAAATTTAAAAAATCAACAAAAAATAACCTCTAAGTAAAAATAAGGCTCTTAGCTTCACAAGCTCTTATTACCCAATAAATGTAAATAATTAGTTAACATTCATCCTTTTTGACATATTTGCTACTTTTCGAAACTTCGCTTAGAAATGTTTTATCTTTTATGACAAGTTCATAAAACGATATGCAATTTAATGTCTTTAAATTATACTGGGTCAAGAGCAGAGCCCTTACGGATGATACAGTTAGTCGGTTTCTTTCCTTCGTCCACTGCACTCCCATTAATGAGAAAATCCTCTCTACGTTTGCATTTTGGGCTGTGATCGCAAATAAATATTGACATATGCGCAATAGTTCTTGTAACCTTGCAACGCCTATACTCTTAAAAATCGTCACCCATATCGTATGAAGCATTGCGTCAAAAAATGCTTTTTCTTGAAGCATTAAAAACGTGTTTAGAGCAGTAATCTCGTCGAACAGCTTAACATCATTTATATGAACGCCTTTACCATTCATATAATGGATAGCGTGGACGGTGTTGTCAAAATCAATTTCTTCGCCTTTTTTTACAATCATCCAATTGAAGACTTTAAAATCATCTAGTGGTTTCATCCACGAATCTAAGTAGTCAATGCATATTTTGTACATATTTTTTACATCTTCATCGAATACTTCTTGATTATGTCCAGAACACTTGGCCAGCAATTCTCTCACTTTAAGTGGCTTAAAGTTGCTCCTTGCCCGTGCACTCAAAATGGCACGCATGCTGTCCAGAATCCGTGCTATATCTAACACAGAATTACATTCTTTTTCGATTTCTAATATGTTTTCCTGGAAAGCCGCCATCAGAGAATGTACCATGAATAGATATATTTCAGCAAGTTCGTTTTCAAAAAACTTTTTTATGATCATTGGAACTGCAGGTGTGGTCAAGAAGTATTCTTTTAAAGGTTCATACATCTTTAATATTCTTTCTACAGCAGGAAAGAGACTTAGCCATCTCGTTTTGCTGTGGGATAAAAGCTTTTCGTAATTTACGTCGATATACTCGCAAATATCCTTCAAAGCCTCGGTGCGAACAGTGTACACTGAGAAATAATTAAATAGCTTCATTACCAGAGACTCCAAGTCTATAGTAAGAACGTCAGTGCCACGTTGAATGCAATTGTGTAGAATATGCGCCGGGCAACCAACTCCAACAATTTCTTTTTCTAAAATGTTTTTTATTCTGGTCCACACATTTTGTCCTGGCTGCCGGTTAACACCACCAAAATTAACATTGGCGTTATCAGCAGTGTATGATACACATTTCTCCAATAAATCATACTTCTGCAATGTTGATTTTATTATTTCAGTTATGGTTTCAGCCGTTTCGTTTCGCGTATTCATGACATCCAGCACTTTTGTCGTTATACCTTCTTGCCAATCAAAGAATTGGATTAATATGGGAAATATTTTTTCAGCACCATGATTACTAGCATCTGTAGAGACACCTATAAATTCTATGCTTTCCAATGATTGTTGGATTTTGTTCAAAACCCACGGCGTGATGACGCCAGTAACAATGGCTTCAGTCTTAGTCCTCGCACAAGAAATACCTTGCGCAATGTTTGAGTCGGGAAATATAGTTTTAAGTAGCACACTTGTGCAGTCCATAGACCTAAACGAGTGATGATGATTCACTGTATGAAGAGCCAGCGTAGATTCAGCTGCAGAAATTTTCGCCGTATTTCCAACACTTTGAGTTTGGAATATCGAGTCAATTTTGAAATTTTTAGACACCGTTAAGGTTTGTTTTTTATGTTTTTGTGACTGTATGTGTTTTTCAATGTCTGAGGCACCTTTGAATTTAATCGAAAAATAAGAGTCACATATTGTACAATACACTTCACTCGGGTCTCTACCTTCTTTCAGTAACGGATATTTAATTCGTAGAACATCGGTAAAAGTACAAAGTCTCGGGCGTTTGCTACTAGACGCCATCGTAAGAATATTTAACATGCACACTAGCGCACTATTGTAGCGTACAAACTGAACTAACGCGAGCGCGATACGCACCGCTCGAACCAATAGCCCCCTCCTCCTCCTCCACCCGCCGCGGCCCACGAAGTAATAACAATACGCCGCGAGCGCGAGCGCGTCAAGCTCGTGTCAGGAATTTTGGCCGAAAATCAGGAATTTTGTCAGGACTTTTCAAATTTGTATCTGGTAACCCTATGAGCGATGTAAACAAATTAGTACTGTTGACACATAACCTCAAATATTCATCAAGCGTGTTTTTATTATAAATAAGTAATAACATATAATGATTTGTTTGGTTTTGGTTACATGTTTTGCAAGTTCTATTGACGGCGACTTTAGATAGACTTAAACAAGTGGCAAGTGGTGGCCGGCCCTGTTGACCCGATTCAGTTAAAAATTATCAGCTGATCTTTTTCCAGGTACGGGTACCCGTCGCCGATCTACGTGAACGTGGTGCGCGACCCGGTGGAGCGCGTGATCTCCTGGTACTACTACGTGCGTGCGCCATGGTACTACGTCGAGAGGAAGCGCGCCTTCCCCGACCTGCCGCTGCCTGACCCGGCCTGGCTCAAAAAGGTACGTTCTACTTTTAATTAGCGATTTATCGACCAAGCGGGACCTAAGTGTGGAACGAGCTCCCTTCGACGGTATTCACAACCAGTTATGACGGGTACCTTCAAGAAAAGAGCGTTGATTCCCTAGTTGCCCGGCAACGGACAAACAACTCCTTGAGTAACTGGTGTTTATGGGTGGTGGTGATTGCTTCCCATCAGGTAACCCGCATGCTCGTTTGCCTCGCTCTCATTATAAATTACACCTATTACAATATTACTTTATTTTTACTTTCCCTTAATCACCCGAAGGTTGGAGGAGATCCCTTAAATAAATAACTTCGTTTGGTTTTGCGTTTTGTACAACAAAGTATTTAGCATAAACCTCCTGGAAGACATTATCTGAATATTAGCAAAAATCTGATAATTTTCGTCTTACTCTTCCCAAAATAGATCCCGAATTTTCCTAATTCCGTATGCTACTTCGGCGATCCAGCTCTTGCAAGCCACCTTAATAATTAAGTAAAGTAGGTACCTATAGGTTAACTATAAAATATTGCATTGATAATAAAATAAGACGGCTCCCGTTTTGGTAAGAAATAAAATAAAGTCAATAAAAAATAATATAAAAAGTGTTTGGGTCGTTATCGACTGCGCCGCGGCCTTCACTAAACTCGATTAGTACTTTATTACACATGTCACGCCTCTTTGAATACTAAAAACATATCTCACGAAGTCCAAGTGTGAGAAAATCTGTAAATAAGTACTGCGGCGTTATACAAAAAGGAGAATCATTGAATTATGAACCGTTGCAAACGTGAGGACTGAGATGCCCACGATCACTGCGAACAGCGATGGTCCTCACCTGTTCATTAGCTCGGATCTATCGGCGCTCGATTGGCGATCAATCGGCGCACAATCGGTCACGTGCCCGGGCGGTAACTGCCTGCGCCGACGCATCTACGATCATCACAAAAAACCGTGTAATTTGCAGGCAACGATAGTTTGTTTTTACCTATCGCTTAAGTACATTTAGCAATCTAGAAAGCTTTTTTAGCAATCTAATATGTAAATATTATAGAACAAGATGCTGGCCATTAACACACCACGATTTCTTCGAACTGTTGTGAATCAATCCTGGCTTCAATGATTGTTCGATGATCCATTTTTTATAACCCCTACAGCGTTCCGTTATACGATAAAAATTGATCTGTCACGACCACGATTGTGGTGCGCTAGCGCTACTGACGCTGCACGAAAAATCAATAATCATGAACAGATCGACGCGCTTTCATCTAACTGGCAATAAATTCTTCTCAAATTAGGGCGGCGTTTATGAAGAATGTTCATTGATAACCGTCTTGACGGATATTAAGCGATAAAAAGGGTTTTTTATTTATGAATAGAAGAGATTTTATGCCTACTATAAACAGCTGTAGATTATTAACACAATTTCGGTTAATTATATCAACCAGTATCAAACATAAATTGCAAATAACTACCATGCCAAAGTCACAACCAAGGCTGATGTTTATATACGAGTGTTACGGTACATGTACATAATAACATGTGAATTAATTCAAGCACGTGTTGCGCCACAAAGAACCTAGGACAAATAGATAAGTAGACGAGCATCATTAAAATACTTTCGGCCGTTGCGAAGGTCTAATGAAACCACAAAAGAAATTAATTTGAATTCCGAGCGGGAACGTTAACTGCCTTCATTATTCGGCGAGACGACGGTTGATCGGTCCGGTGCATTCGGGCACGTGGTTACCTAGTTGGGTTGAATTCGGAATTGTTTGCGACCGTTCAGTCAAATTAAGTTGCGGCGTGTGGTCGTGCCCCTAATTGTGAAACGGTACCACAGCTGGGACTGACAACCTGACGTCGTGGCCGACCAGAGCCTGCAGCGACGGTCGACAGCTCACACCATCGCATTATAAAAATTAATGGTATCAACGTCAGCGCAGATTTTTCGCGTTAATTATTCGCCTATTGTTAAACAAAACCTCACAATAGATACCCAGGCTGGCTGTAGGCACAAGAACTCTTAGTAGTTAACGTGCAAAAAATAAATTAGTTTGCCGCCAGCAAAAACAAAACATTTTAATTAGAATGTAAATTGTGTTGTTGTTTTTTAACCAATTGTTAATTTTAAAATATGTAGTAACCATGAATTTACATAATTGTATTGCTACAACAATGGTTGTTGTACGAGAGATTGAAATCTTCGTCTTTCACAACCAATCGGCTGGGAAAATAATAGCAATCATAAACTCTGTTAACAAGAAATGACAAGGTGATTTTATGATATTCGTCCTAAATTATTATTATCAGAAATTTCGCTGCCGAAAATACGCTCGTTTGGCTTTACCCCAAAAGCCGTATTAACGTCAGGTCCTCTGACCACATACGTTTAAGCAGTAGACGTAATAAACAAAATAATAACAGTAACACATGCTGCAAGGTCCAAGATAAGCTGATACCCTAGCCTATTATGACTGATTCCTGCAGGACTTCGAGACGTGCGTGCTGAGCGGCGACCGCGAGTGCCGCTACCTGGAGGGCGAGACGCACGAGGGCATCGGCGACCACCGCCGCCAGACGCTCTTCTTCTGCGGACACGAGCCGCAGTGCACGTCAGTATCCAATTACGTCAAAATAATGTTAAACCATATCCATAATATGGATATGACTAACTGATTTATAACAAAAACTGCATATATTTTCATACATAAATAGTATTCGAATTTTAATAAGTCTTTTCCATCTTATGCCTTCGTCACCATATTGCATCCGTCAGCCGCCCTTTAATTATTCATACATACATACAAACGTTCACGCCTTCGTTGTCAGAGTAGGGTACCTACAGAGAGCTACAGAATTACCAAAAACTATAAGAACTTGTTAATTCTGTAAGCACATTTTACACAAGCATGGTAAAATGTTACCAAACAACACTACAAGCCTTTGTTCCCTTGGTCGCTAACTATAACTGTAGCTTAACAATTGTATAGCTGTTAATATATAAAAACCAGCCAAGTGCGAGTTGGGCTCGCACACTAAGGGTTCCGAGCTTCCGTACAATATTAAACACGTTTCTTGGATGGTTGTTGTAACATTTGTTACGTTTCTGTTAGTGTCCCCTTTATTTTTAATTTAATTTAATACATATTCTGTGAAATTTTTAAATGTCGACCTGTTACTTTTCATGAGATACAGCCCGCTAACAGACTGACGGACAGCGGAGGCTTATTAATAACCCTAACCCTAGGCTTATTAAAACTGCGACCCCAACAAAATCGAACCTATGCCAGACAAGTCGGTACCTATGTTAGGTTAGGTTAGGTTAGAATACTTTCAACTTTATGCTACCCCTTTAGCGTAATGTTTACATTATGCCACAATTATGCAGAACATTTTTTGCAAAATCAATTTTACCTATGTCTACGGTATGCCAAAGTATGATTCTAAATTAGAAAAAAATGCGAAAGGCTTCAAGGAAACTACAATACAAAAATATGACAGTAAAATTTCTACAACACATTTAGAAATATATCATTTATTTATAATAACGCCAAATAAATAATAGAGAAATATTTGATATAAAGCGTGCGCGTGCAGCGCTGGAAGGTGTAGTTTTTGCAGTAAACAGTTTTTTTCCCCTCTAAATATGTATTCTATTGGTCTTCTCGATCACGTAGCGTTAACGAGTTAACGACCGTCAACGATCGACAAAAACACCCACGATGATCTTTTGAGCACTCCCTAACGATAATAAAAAGAGACCGTCTTCGCCAGATCTGCAGGCTTTTTACTCAACAGTTTTTATACGATGCCTTTTGAGATTTTACAATTATAAACGATCTACTTTTGATGTTCTCCTAGAGGTATAGATTGCGAAATAAGTTTTTTAGAGTGTTTTTTTTTTAACCTAACCTAACCCCAAATGTGAAAAGCTGTTTAAAATAGTTTTCATCACACTTGCTCGTAAATAGTGTCCTAACATACTAGAAAAATCGACCGTAAATCCAAAATAATACCCGCGGGCCTTTTTTTACCATTACGTAACTAAAGTGCGTAATAGCTTTTTTTTTAAATATTATACGTGGACTCAAACTATCACAATACGTCAGGACCCCAATTCTTGTGCCATTCGATATGAAGTGTCATTCGAGATGAAATGTCAGTTGCATACAATTTCCTAAAAATCTCGCATATAAACTATTGATCTCGACTGTCACTAGAATCGGACTCCAAACACGTTTGACATTATCTGTGGTAAGTCACAGACAATGATGTAGTCTGCCGCTAATAAGTTAAAAATATCATCTTTTGTCTGATTTTATTTCATTTCCTCGCAATTGTGATGAAAAACATTGTATGTTACACGGGTGGTAAAGGAAATACAAAGCTCGAGTCATTAAAGCCCTCAGCCTTCGGCTTCGGGCTTCAAGCAGACTCTCGTTTGTAATTCTTTCTTTACCACCCTTAATACACAATGTACTATTTCGTGTCCCGAATGTTACAGCACTAGTGCGACAAGGGTTCACTCCCATGAAATGACTGTCTATTTACCTGCAACAGAGTGCTCCGATTTTAAAAATAGTTACACGCTTTAAGAATGCGAGATAGGTAATTCTATGGACTAAAAATGTATGGAGTTGACATAAGTATTCGACGCGACTGTCGCTTACGTAGATCCTATACATTTTGTCTATTTTCGAAAATCGCTAACTACTACTGTTACGTAGATGGTGTACGCTGCATATGTGTTTTTATTTTATTTCAGGATGTACCTACATTAACGGTATAAGATAGGGATCAGTAGTGTTAGTGTGAAACTACGGAAAAATACACCCGCTCACGATCATTACGCTGGTTCCCTATGTAGGTGCTTAAACAGCTCCATCTAGCGTCTCTTTACAGTGTTATGCACACTGGGGAAACCGCGACTGTCCGGAGGTAGAAGCTAACGTTAACTTCGACTTGTACACCCGTATTCACAAACAATACTTAAGGGATCCTTCACTGAGTAAACGCACTGTGTTCAATACAGCTTTGTGATTGGTCCTGTTTGACTGACCTTTTGTTTCTGACACGATTTGAACCACCCTGTGCGTTCGTGAGCACTGTGAGACCTCATAGTGACGTTTGTGAATACGGGTATTAGATTCTTGATTCAGCTCCCTCTCTGAAACAAGACGTAATACATAATTTATTGCCATCTAAATAGCCATCGAGCTATGCAAGACATCTCAGTTGGCAACGATTTGACAGCTCTTATTTACTTGACAGTAATGGCGGCCGAGTTAAAAACAATACCATAAAGCTCTAGTTTCCTAGGATAGCGGTGCCGTCATATAGCGGCCGTAATACAGCGGTGAATGACGTCACAAAGAACGTTGTCTATGTAAACAAAATGGCGCGGTTTCCTGCTCAAGTGCTTTGTGCAACTAGAGTTGCGTGTAAAAAAAAAGTCATATTACGGCCGCTATAAGACGGCACCGCTATCCTAGGAAACCAGAGGTTAAGAGCTCAAAGACCATATGGTTTTTACCGCCTAGAATAGCCCAGCAGTTATGTACTTTTTATCTAGAAAGTATTCCAGTGTTAATGGAACTATGACAGGTTATTTGAGGGTACATTCAAAAACATTAATATCTATACATTTTACTGGCATTTGGACGTTAAGATGTTTTTGGGCGTCTCGAGAACGTGTACATTTCATGTACAGTCAGCTGCAGAGAAAAGTGACCCCCCCTGCATACAAGTTTCCTAGCAAAGGTGGTTACATTTCTCTGCAGCTGACTGTACATATACATATGACTTTGACTGTACGGTCGGCCAAGAAAGTGGTCTACCAGTTTTGACAAAAGTTTCTGTGAGATCTAATTATCGTTAAGGTTGTCACTTCACGTCATAATATTATTGCAAGGGAAATTCGAACTTGTTGTATCATTACGTGCAAATAAACCAATCAACCAATGACTTCAATAGGGTGGTAGACCACATTTTTGGCAGACCAGGACTAGGAAGTCTGTCTTAAGATTTCGACCTCGTCGACCCTCGGGGCAAAAACCTGAAAATTGTCTTACTGTTGAATAGCATTAAATTTCATTAAAGTTCGTTGGTGAACCAGCTTTTTCGGCCAAATATTAACAGTTCTGTTTGCTGTGTTCCAGCCCGTTCAACAGCGCTGCAGCGCTCGCACGTGCCAAGCGCGTGGTCGAGGAGCAGTACGCCGTGGTGGGGGTGCTCGAGGACATGAACGCCACCCTCCTGGCCCTGGAACGGTACATCCCGCGCTTCTTCCAAGGAGCCTCTAAGGTCTACTGGGGTGCGTAGATAATTTTGATTTGGCCTGTGGTCGTAGATCACATCACGCTACACCTTCCAGGATCTCTATTCTACTGGGTAAACCCATTGCTGTTATTTACTTCACAGTAATGGAGTTAAAAATAAACATGTCAAACTATTGTTTTACCCACTAGAATAAAGGCGGCCCAGCTCTATACCAGCTTTTAGGAATCAGACCTTATGACTTTGCGTTTGGCGTTTTGGCGTTATGTGACGAGACTATTATAGGCGACGGTGGACAATTAAGTAAACATTTTACGGAGAATAGTGTGAAGCCGTGTGATTAACAATGGCACTCGTAGCCAGTTATCACCCAATAAAAGTGTGGTTCGTTTACTGAGCCTTTGCTACTTCAGCATAAGCATTAATACAAATTTTACCTTATGCTTAAGAAAAATATGAAAAACCCAGTGCAGGCGAAATCATTTTATAGAAACTTTAACACCTGTTCGAAAGAGCAGGCAATTGTACCTAACTGTTGTTTGCTTCTATAAGTTCGATTTGTACCTAAATGGAAACCACAGTAAGTACAGTGCGCACGGGTCCTAAGAGCAGCATTAAAGATTTTCGTTAAATAAAGTTATTAATGTTATTATCCTCCTTTACAGAAGAACTAAACACCTTTAACCGCATAAACCGCAACGCGTTCAAGCCACCAGTTTCCGAAGCCGTCAAACAGATGGTGCGCGCCAACTTCACGCGGGAGATAGAATTCTATGAGTTCTGTAAACAACGCCTACACATGCAACTCAAGGCGTTAAGGGACCCTGCCGTCACCCTGCCGGTATCGCGGCGAGTGAAGCGGCGGGCTATGAGAAGAGCCAGGCGCCTCGTTTAGCGTTAGTGTATCTGTGTTTATATTGGACATAATTTATTATTAGAAAAGTGGCAAGGAAAGCCACAAAGAACCGAAACTTGATGTCTTGGGATATTTTTAAGATTCTCCAGGTCTTTTCTGTAACAAATAAATCGTGTGCGGATGTCATCGTTATGTGAAGTGTGGCCAACGCAATTATTTTTAAGAACATACGGCGTATGTTCGTCATAATGTTAATAATAATAACCTAGTGTTAATCGGTAGGTTTACCCTTGATGACTTCTTATCTGATATATCTGTTGACTTAGTTACGTCAAATCCTAAAGCGCCTACCGCCAGAGAAATATGGCAGCAGTAGCAGAATTGTGAATTACTGCTGTTAGTTTACTGTAGGAACTTAAAATCGCAATGTAGTATGTCTAAAGACTACATTACGTCTTGTGTTAGGCTTCCACGAAACAGTCATTGGCTTAAGCCTGGAATCAAATCGGTGTTCTTTCCTATGGGAGAAGGAAATCAATACACTAAGCTTTTAGAACGTTTAGGCGGTATAATCTAGATGTTTTGGTGATGCTTTACGGTTATATTAAATACACCTAATTAGGTTGGTCAGTATGGTTGATCATTATTTATAATTAAATTATTAAGATGAGCGATTAAATTAAATCTTATTGCACCTTCCCACATAATGACAAAAACCATATCGCCTGTGATCTGTTATCGTATTGTCAAGTCAACGTTTTGATAACTTCCATTTTTTTGACAGTAATGGCGACCGAGTTTGAAACAATACCATAACAGGTTAAAGTAATGTAAAGGAAACAATACATTCGGCCAAATATGTTTCGGCCAAAAGGCTGGATACTGGAAATAAGTTACACTTCTTCTTTTCAGATTAGTAATTAAATTATTAAGAAGAATAAGAATTTTTATACAAAT
This sequence comes from Acleris laterana, assembly GCA_963966035.1. NCBI lineage: Eukaryota > Metazoa > Arthropoda > Insecta > Lepidoptera > Tortricidae > Acleris > Acleris laterana. Next base: position 7,422,090 of record OZ014450.1, on the reverse strand, counting down.
GTTTTTTAGTAATATTTACTTTCTAAAAGAAACGTGCGAATATTACCGTTTTTTATTCTAATGTAAAAAAAGCGAAGTGCCTGAAGGTTTGCTCTCTGTTGGCAGTTCATGTTACTGTTCAGAAAACAAATGTATCTTAACAATACGTACCCGTATCTACAAATGCTAATCATCTTGCGCAAATAGTGCTATTCGGAGCTTTTTGTATTTAAGCATGATCCCGCATTTTTTATGTACTATGCCCGCGCGGTGTTCCACTTTTACGGCGGTAATCTCACTGGCTGGATAGTCCTGGGGGGTTATTATGACATAGTAATGCTATTCTGTTTACGCTGAGAGAAAAGGACAGAGCTATATAACTGCCATAGCTTTGTCCCTTACACTCACCGTAAAATGAACGGCATAGCCACGTCATAATAACCCCCCAGGTCGATAGAATGCAAAGGTTTTATTTCTTAAGTGGAACACCGCGAACGCAGTCGATGGTGCCTACTTTCATAGTTTTTGAAATCTTTACGGCAGTTTCTTACCTTTGTACTTGTTTTTTTTTCTGGTACTTGACATTGTATACGTTGTACAGCCAAGTGCAAAAATGTGTATCGATAGAATCCTCGCATAAATACGTTCCGAAGTTATTACCCTGGAATAAGGTGCATTGGGACATATTTTTGAGATGTTGCGTTCTCCCATATTTTTACACTTGAATGTACAGACAGACCAGAGCGAGCGAAATCACTTCATGACGGCATCGTGTGGCATGCTTCATAAATCTCTATTCATTTGTTTTCGCCGCTGGCTGCCACTGCTGAAGCCGATGGGCGTTTTTTTTAAATACGTGTACAATATTGAACCATCGAAATTCTATTTAGGGAGAGTTTAGCGCAGACTACTCTGCTGTTGCAATATTATTGTTTCCTATTTATATCGAATAACCTAGATAAGATTAATTATTGTTATTTTGTAATGACCACATAACAAAGTTTTTAGGTCCGTGTGACAAATGTACCGGATGTTATTCTGCCAATAGTGGTATAAACTAACATCTTACACCGTTACAGGGCTTAGAAAAACAACTCCTCCCGTAGAACCTAGTTAAACCCTTTTCTTTGCAATGTACTTATCGTCAATAATAACAAAGATTAGCAAAAACAAGTGAAATCAAATGGGATTGGAATTGGCTAATATTGTCTTTTAGGGACGTGTCCATTAATTAACTGATCTCAACTAATGCTCGTCTCAAGATGCGTCAAAAGGACAGTTTTCTACGGTTTACTTTGACCATTCTTGTAATCTTGTGAAGGGCAGCTCAGCCAAGATGACTTTATTAATACGGCCCTTAGAGTTATTTCACAAACCGCGTAACTAACAAATTAGATAAGTTGCAAAACGTACCTTACTGACTTACTTTCTAAGGTACATTTTGCACCTTATTTAATTTGTCAATTACCTACGCATCACCGACGATTTTATAATGACGCTTTCCAGAATAATATTATGCTGTTTTACTATCCGTAATTGTGTACATACTTAATTTAGAAGCTATGAAAGGTTGTTGGGTATTTTAAATGTTTTGGTTTAAAATTCCTAACATACCGGTAATAGGTTTATCATAAAGATTCATGAACAAATTTTAATTCATTGTCTGACTTGAATCCAAGAATTGTGATATATTTTGCCTTCATGTAAATATAGTTAAGATAGTTAGTTTATTTTAGTACATTTAATGATAGATAAGTTATTTAATTAATATTTTATTTACTTAGTTAACATGGAAAGTTGAACTGTAGCCGTTTGTTATGAATGAACATACATTAGATCGTTTAATATGGATTTCTTTATTGTAGAGGTGTCATGTCAGGAGTGCAAGGAGACTAATGTCCTATTTCTGTGAAGCCAATTGAGTACGTATTAAATGTATAACCAAATTATAGTTGTTTTTTTGATACACCAGCATTAGTTTTAGCATTAAAGTCAATAACCAATTTAATATGTTAGCGACTTGGCGGCGACAATATCAGGCTACCTGTCGGCAATATCTAGTAGGTATCACTATCACTACATAGTATAAAACAAAGTCGCTTCTCGCTGTCTGTCCCTATGTATGCTTAGATCTTTAAAACAACGCAACGGATTTTGATGCAGGTTTTTTAGGGTTCCGTAGCCGAATGGCAAAAAACGGAACCCTTATGGATTCGTCATGTCTGTCCGTCCGTCCGTCCGTCCGTCTGTCCGTCCGTATGTCACAGCCACTTTTTTCCGTAACTATAAGAGCTATACTGTGGAAACTTTGTAAGTAGATGTATTCGGTGAACCGCTTTAAGATTTTCATACAAAAATAGAAAAAAAACAATAAATTTTTGGGGTTCCCCAAACTTAGAACTGAAACTCAATTTTTTTTTTTTGATCAATCCCATACGTATGGGGTATCTATGGATAGGTCTTCAAAAATGATATTGAGGTTACTAATATAATTTTTTTCTAAACTGAATAATTTGCGCGAGAGACGCTTCCATAGTGGAAAAATGTGTGTCCCCCCCCCCGTAACTTCTAAAATAAGGGAATGATAAATGTAAAAATAATATATTATGTACATTACCATGCAAACTTCGACCGAAAATTGGTTTGAACGAGATCTAATAACTAGTTTTTTTTTAATACGTTATAAATCGTAAATCGCATCTTACCTTTCATTCAATCCACTCCAATATAATAAAGAATAAAGAAATACATTTATTTAGATGTATAGTGGTACGGAACCCGACATGCGCGAGTCCGACTCGCACTTGGCCGCTTTTTTAATAGATAGAATGATTCAAGAGGAAGGTTTATATGTATAATAGATTCTGGTTTATGAACGGGTGTTACAGAAAACTCACATAAACCGAAGCGAAGCGAGGGCGGGTCGCTAGTTTATTTATAAATACATCTTGTTTCGATTTTAATCTAACCTAACATTTGATTCTATATGTTTTCACACCTTCAGAGTACCAAAACATTATTGACGCGTGTTAAAATAATTAAGACATTTGAATTTTGACCATTACTTACCACATTTTTTTCTTGACTGTGCGGAGCCACAAACATCTGACCGGGGGTTGGGGGTGGCAAAACTGAATTAAGCGCCAACATCATACAAACTTTTATTTATACAATGAATTCAATAACAGTGCAGCGCTAGCATGTTTACATGCAGCCACAGTGAGGAAGTGGGTAGCGAAAGTATGTAAATGGATCACTTCTACTCCTGCCGATGCCACTCGCGCTGCCTGGCACTCGCGAAATTGGTTATGTCGCGGAAGTCGAAGAGGGCCATCGCTAGAAGTCGAGCGCTCATTGAGTTAGGTGCAGCATGTAAACACCTCCTCCTCTTGCAGCAACAGTGGCAGTAACTGAATAAGTTTGAGCATGTTTTGCCCTAAGTACACTCACCCCAGCTGTTAGGCAGGGAAGTAAGCATAAGTGGGCAGTGCGAGAATGTAAATAGGTCACTCTTGCTGTCACTTCTTACGCAGCCGCTGCCATTGCCCGGCGCTACCGCCAGTGTCGGTTTTTCATGTCGAAGTCAAAGGACGGGCAGCGCGAGCTGAGAGTGAGTGTTTACATTTATGTAGCCCACTTGCCGCCGGCGTTCGAGAGCGGCATTAAAAGTGTCAATGCTATAGTAGCGCCTCAAACGAAGAGACGACTGAGGCCATAAAAGTCCGGGCGCAACACAATGGATAACTGATAACGCGAGCTCAAGGGTTTTATGGCCCCGGTCGTCACTTTGGTTGAGGGCTACTATAGTGACTTATTAACGCACTCGCGCTCCCCACCTACTGCAGTATAAAGGCTGAGTAACTCACTCGCATCGATGTTGCCTTAGAAGTACTTACGGCAATGTTTCCGCTAGCGGCAGGAGCAGTGGAAGGGGCTGAGTGTAAATGGGGAATTTCATTCAACTGCAGTGAGCAGGGAAATGGGCATTTGGGTCACTTCTCCTGCTCCTGCCACTGCTACTCGCGCTGCCTGGCAAATTGGCAGTTTTGTTGCGGAAATCGAACGCGCAGTAAGTTAGGAGCACCATGTAAACAAGGAGAGGAATTTGGAAGAACTATTTTCGGCAACGCTAGTGGCAGTGGATTTTGAAAACAAGAGAAATATAATATAGTTTGGGGGTAAGCAATAAATACCAAGAAATCAATTTTACAATATTATGCACATTTATTTATTATGTAGATAGTTATTAATAAAACAAGTGTCAAATAATAATAATTATTCATTAGGCATTTTGTTGTTGATTTAGATACTAAAAATTAATGTGGCCACATAAAAGAATTCAGGTACATAAACATACAGAACGGTCTAATAAATAGTATGATATTGCTTACATTTAAAAATAATTTAATTTCGTAATTCCTAAAACATTCGTTGATTAAAATCTCGCAAACCGAATCAACAACTAATATCAGTTCTTTTGTAGGAAATATGTCATGTCTGCATGGCTATACAAAAATATAAAATATCCAGTTAATAACATCGGTGTAAATAAGTATAAAACATTTCTGATAATTCTCATAGATACCTCAGATGTTGCTGGATGGCGGTCGCATCGACGCGGCGTGGCCGCCGACACTCAGCTCAGACACAAAGACCTATCGTTAACACTAACTTTAATAGAAACTTTACAACGATCTAACAAGGGTGAGATTATTGTCACCACGGATATAATAATTACTACCAAATATTTACATAGGATCATAGAGTTTTACGTTTACGTTTTATAGACGAAAAGGTGAATAGTAAATCTTTCTAACTAGGTGACGCTTTCGCACATAATTCGACATAGGTAGATCTATTACATAAGGCTTTTAGTTTGTATAAATGTATTAAAATATGATAGCATTCATAATTCGTCTCTCGCGCAAGTACATACGAGTCGCTCCCGCGCCGCTCCGCGCTCCAGTTCCACCGCATTACGGCTACAATTTATTGTCCGCGAGGACACTAACCACTATTTACAAGTACAAAACAAACGGACTCGATAAAATATACATTAACTCGAAAAGTCGTTACTGCATGGCACTCGGTACGAGTCGCTCACTCGTTGAATTAATATCTACTCCTACACTAAATTGTATCACATTAACGCTTTGCAGCTCGAAGCCTCAATAGCTCAGGACGTCGCTCACTATCGCCTAGGAACTGACCGCTGGGGGAACAGGCACAGGAATGTGACTAGTGAGGAGTGCTTCCTCGCACCCGGGGCGGGGCTCGGTCTGCCGCGGTGCCGCCGGGCCCGTCACCCGGCGCTCGCGCCGCGGCGTCAGTAGAACGAGGGGTGCCACTCCACCTGCGGGTGCAGCGGCGCCGCCCGCGGTGACATCGAGGGGGCCGCCGGCGCCAGCGCGCCCAGCGCCAGGCAGTCGAAGCAGTAGTTGACGCCGCAGTTGTTGTCCCAGAACTGTTGCCCCTTGCACTGGAACCGCACAGCCAGCTCCAGCCGCTGCCCCGACGATATGCACGGAGCGTACAGCACGAACTGGAAGCGGTCCGAGTAACCGTCGCACGAGCCCTGCACGTAGTTCGCCTGCAAGTCCGTATAGGTCTTCCACCCGTTCATCGTGTATCGAATGTGCACTGTCTTGTTAAAGTCCAAGTTCCTAACGCGAACCGAGCCGCAAATGGTTACGTGAACGCCGTCGCACACCCGAGCACTCTCCAAACACGCGTTTTGTTGTTCGAGCTTTCCAGTGAAGTCCCTCGGCAGCGCGAACAGCGGCACCAGCGTGAGTGCGCCGAGCCGCGGCGGCGGCCGCGCCGGCGGCGAGCTCTGTACGTCGCATCCTGACAGATCATCGTACGCCGACTTTGGAATAACAGGAATCTCGTCCATAAACGTTTTGACATCTGCTAAATCGAGGCCCAAAACATCAGCAAAGCGTACAATCTTCTTACGACCAGGTGTGCCTGGCGGCGTTTTCCCTGTTTTAAGTGATGAGCATCTTCGTATTCGGTTAGGGCGATCGTCATCTGTTTCGTTATGCTCCTCATCATTTGTTTTTGCGGTTAAAAGTGATGGTTCAATTTCGAGAGCTGGAGAAGGTACTTTTGTTTCAGGAACTTCACTGGTTATAATTTCTAAGAGTTCATTGTTATCTACGATGCAATTTTCGACTTTCTCATTTTGCTGAGCTGCCGTTTCCTCCTCGAAGGGCATTTCAACCTCTGCGAGGGATAACGTTTCTAAGACCGCCGAGACATCATCAGGCTCTTTTTCAGTCGCGAATACTTCATCGATACATTCGGAGGGCTCGCTTTTGGCTGATTCAAATTCCGAGTCACTGTCTAGGGTCGTACTGTTCAGTGTGGGGAGGCTGAGTCTGTCGGTCTCCAGGACCGTGGAGGGCCGGGCGACGCAGTCGATCTCATCATAACTATTATGCCGCGCGCAACCTTCGAAGGTAATAGGAGAGAATAGTTTTTTATCAGCAGAACCATTTTCGCGTGGTACCGGTTGCTGTTTGACAGGCGAACCCTCTGTGTAAAAAGCTGTGGAGAATTTGAAACCGTTCTTTTTCTTCTCAGGTTGGTGTAGCATCAGTTTGGCCTGCTCGACGGGATCGGGGTCGGTGTCGACATCGTAGAAGGGGGGTTCTTGTTCTTCGGTGGGGGACCGGTCGGTGAACTCGTCGACGGGGCTGGAGGGGCTCTCGCATTCTAGCTCGAAGTCGTAGAAGGTGTCGAGGTCGCGCGCAGCGTGCGGGGGCGGGCGGGGCACGCCGTTCTCCTTGGCGAGCCAGCTGCTCTCATCGGCGTCGTGCGCGCCGAGGCTGCGCAGGCGCGAGTGCAGGTCGCGCGCGAACGCCGCGGCGCGCCCGCGGCAGGACATCGGCAGCAGCGACGTCAGACCGCACTGCGAGCCCGCGCGCTCTCCGTTCATCTGCGTCTGGAATTAATAAACAGTAACGTTAAAATCCGACATCTTTGGCTTGTGAAATGTATGCGAATGTGTGATTATTTTTAACAAAGTTTGGAATATAAATTCGGTTGTGGAACTTAATAATAAAAAGAGACATTATAGTACTTAAGTTGCGCTAAAATATTTTATTTTATCTATAACTTTTAACCATCCATAACTAACAATATTTACTCTTTCTCCACACAAACCATATTATTTATCCAGTTGTGACTTTGTCAACACAACTGTAACAACTTAAATATTTTTGTGTTGTCGTGCCAAAACATTAATAGATTTAATAGACGTATGTAGACAAAACGTCAGGAAATAGCTATTTGTTTCATGACAATCATGACTGAGGTCTTTTTCGTAATGGTTGCTCATGCGCATATCGTAGCTGTTCTACGCTAAGCCCGCTACGAGTGACCGTAGCGGATTTGAGTGCTACGACGACCCCCTATTGATAATCTAGAGTAGACAAAAACAGTGATTCAGCATAAAAATAATGACTTGATGACCTCGATACAATGAGAGCGCCGTGATTTTCATGAGGGAAAAGTTGAATGTCAAGAGTGAACGACCTCGATAAGATAACGAAATTACACAGCTTGGCGATGTTCAGCTCCACTGGAACGTCAGTTTGCCAGCAAGCGTGGCAAATTTACATACCGCGATAACGTAAGATACGACTTTATAGACAAGCGCTCATGAAACAGAATAACATAGTGGGGTCTTAATCTACTTTGGGGTTCGATGAATGATTAATGTCACGTTTGGTATTTCGCAACGTGATGAAGTATTTAAACAAAATTGCATCAATCAATACTGTATCGAATCACTTCCATTGTTTTTATTTTTATTCACTCTTAAATGATACTTATATTATTATGTCCAGAGATGTTAAAAATGTGAGTCCTACTAGTATTACGCCTTCTATAACTAAGTCAAAACTAACAAAGGCGGTCCAGAAACGACCGAATTCATGAAAAAGAACACCTAGAAAAGCACCAATCACAGCTTTATGATTAATTAATGTCAATTGGTATATATTTCCATTTTACAGTACTTGGAAGTTTGATTCCGTAGATTTTTTGGATACCCGATTATAGTAATGGATTATCTCAAGGTCATCGACGGTGACCTTAATACTGTTTGCGTAGCCACCGATTCCCCCCGCAGCGTTAACTTGAAGGCCGATCCATTTAGGAGGCGACGAACCCACCAAATCTGGGTCATCCAGCCATGACCTAACTCTACACGATCGTTACCTACGATATTGCTAGCTGGACCATACCCGAATATTTTCTACCGAGTTTATTTTAGAGCTCGGATCAGATCATTTTAATTCTCGCGAAAACAAAGTCATCGTAGGTCGATCATTTTCAGTCCGCACAAATAACTGGCGAACGTATAATATGTGTGTGTGTGTGCGGCTTGTGTGTCGAGTTCTTACAACGTAAAATAACCATCACCCACTTCAAAATTGAACTAAATTAACAAGCGAAATTAAATTGGTGTGACGTCACGTGGCAATTCCATATAACGCGAGCCTCGTGATTGGCGGCGGCCACGCTGACCTGCTGTTTACGGCTCGTGTACCCGATGCGTTGATGTTAGTGCATGTCACGAATGACTTAAATCTACGTGATTAGTCACGTCGGGAGCGGACCGTGCCAAGAAAAGGTGACGTCACGGGAGCGGAGGCGTCCGATCAGAACAGATACCCTGGCTATGAATAGGGCAGGGCCGGTCCCGTGATTCTACGCCGCCTCGAGCCACATTATGGCCATTATCTAATCAGCGCGGTCACCGCTCCGGCTCTTATAGTGAACAACGCCACTCGTTATCGAACATAAATAATAAAACGTCTTCAATGTATTATTACCCGGCGTGGGCGAGGCCCAGGGATGCGTTATCTCAGGGCTGGTTGCACAGTAGCCGTTATCGAAATGAATATGCATGCGAAAGTATTTTTTATGTTATCTACTTCCTTACATCCTATAATTGAACGACAGTATAACGCATACATTTTACGCAATTTAATTTATTTTTCATTGCATGAGGAATACTCTGGTTCCTGCAACTCGATTGATCCGATTGATTGGGTACGTAGGCTTGACGACGATGCAATAATTATATTTCAACGACTATACGATATTTTGAATATTTATTATAACTTATAAATTGAGATTGGAAAAACGCTGCAAATGACTTGACAGACGTCTCTGGAATGTACCGAAATATCCATTGAATATTGACGTCATGGTCTGTGCAATGCAATGACGTACGATGATCTGGAAGCCAGCTTTATTACATTTCAAAGATGACTGCACGGTCTACTTTCAGCCATGGAGGCGGTTATGATAAGTTCCCCATTTGTCGTGGTTCATTAGTTAGGTTGGTTAACTTTGTACCTAAACACGTACTAGTCATATCTAGAGCAAATTCTTTCCAATATGCCCGGGGCTCGAGGAGAAATTCATGGTCTGGGCTCGTCTGGTCACAGAACTGCAGTCTTGTCTATAATATATTTAATACAGTTAAACCAATTTTGTCTTACTACAACTTTAAAAGGGTTTAACAACTTCAAAATTAACTCTATAAAATCTACAAAGTCAATTGGATCCGACGAAATACCAACTAATGTCTTAAAATTATGTTATCATTCACGAATGGGATCTATAGGCACTCGTCCCACCGCGGACGATGAGCGGGAAGCGAGTACAGCCCGCGATCAACTATTAATGGACCAGTTAGTCCTTGATCAAAAACACTTCTAAAAAAAAGGTAGCAAAGACATATTAGAAAACTGTCGGCCAATTTCGTTGATATCCGATTCTTCGAAGATTCGAGAAGGCGATACAGAAACAAATGTCGTCTTTTTGATTAAATTCTCAATAAACAGAATGGGGCAATTTGGTTTTCAAAGGGGAAAATCCACATTACTAGCCGCATTCCACTTAACGGATAATATTCTGCGAAACATGGATAAGAGCATTCCAGTTACTGCAGTTTTCTTCGATATGAGCTGGGCTTCCGAATTAGTAGGTATCTTACGAATTACATCTTAAGAAATGTGAGCGTTATATTACGTGTGAGAATTCGTGATGAAATAGCTATATTAGCCTTAACAATTCTACTCCTAAGGCGAACGGGGTTTGCGTGCTTCAAGGGAGTTACCTGGGACCATTGTTATTTTTGCTTTATGTGAATAGTCCTCTATACATAATAGAATACGAATTTAATTAATATATTTTTTAACAATTAATAAAGTAGGTAAGTAATCAAAAAATTAATTTGGCTACACAAAAATAATTTTAATATTAACATTTGCAAAATTACACGTAGGTATATAGTTTATAAATAAAACTGCCAATAAACACCCCCATTTACGTCGGCAGGGGAATCTATTACTGAATTCAACCAATCTAAGTTCCTCGGTACGTAATGTTAGGATGAAAAGTGCTCTTAATTACCTAATTTGCATAGACTCTGTGGTGGCTTACAATGGAACCAAAGATGAAATACAGGCATCATGATTATATGTATATGTTGCCTGTTGCGATATGACATCCTTATACGTGGCAATTGATACCAAGGAAAACTGAAGTTGATCGCAGAAAAGCAGTGCATCAGGGTTATCAATAACGCTGACGTTTTCACCTCGTGTAGGCCATTAAACGAAGATTTAAGATTACTCACAGTACCATGCATATAAAGGTACATAAGTAGGTATATGTGAAGTTTGCCTATTTGTTAAGGTTCACAACGCGCTGTTTGAAATAAACAAAGACACGTGCAAATCTAACACGAGGTATCCAAATTGCCTTGTTAAGAACTTGCACAAAAGGCAAAACAATACAGCAAGAATACATACGATATGTTGATCAAAATATATAACTATCTACAGGGAGACGATGGAATTACAGCGAACTTGCTTGAAAGTAAACTCAAGAAATGATTGATACAGTAATGTTTTTGCCCGTATTTGAATTCTTAAACTATTTTCACAAATGTGACTTAACAATTAATGGGTTAGTCATTATTGTTTTCTCTTTGTGTATGTGTTGTATAAATGTCAAACCAAGCGTACTTGGTATAGTAATGGTAATTTATAAAGTACTTGTGAATTTTTGGAACCGATTTTGCACCTACTGTTCAATAACATTACTGTTTTGCATCGAAACGTGTCGCAGTGATTGAAACCACATAATGCAATGTATTCGAATCATATTGTTTTTATCGGTATATAGTAAATTTGAAAACAAACCAATCAGTATGTTTTGCAGTCCAATTACATCATGTGACGCCCCGACCAATAACAGCGTCTTTAAGACGATTGTCGCCCAAGGTGACTGAGATTATGAGAGTGAAAGTGGCCATTCATTGCCTCGATAACCCGCACCTTGCGCATACTTCACCTGATAATTTCACATCTCAACATAAACAAAAATGGCCGCAAATGCTACTTTTCTTACAAAACAAGCTCCGGCATTGACGTAAGGAAAGGATAACATTACCGAGGCTTTATCGGCCTTGTTTATTTTGTGCATTATGGTACTGCAATGTTTTTTTAATGCTTACTTTCAAAATAATGTGCAACCTACTCTTTCTATAACTTGAGTTATACCATAAGACATTTATTCACTTTAGAGTTTAAATTCCGTATTATTTTATTTTTCTTATAGTGGTTAATTAAATGTAGCAAGCTGAAGTGGCAGTGGGCTGGCCATGTCTGTCGCAGAACCGACGAGAGGTGGAGCAGGAAGGTTCTCGAATGGAGACCACGCTTAGGCAAACGTAGTGTAGGACGCCCCCCGGCTAGATGGACCGATGACCTGAAGAAGGCAGCTGGCAGTGACTGGATGCAAAGGGCGGGAGATCGTGCGCGGTGGCGCTCCTTGGGGGAGGCCTATGTCCAGCAGTGGACTGCAACAGGCTGATATGATGATGATGATGATGATAGTGGTTAATTTATACTACTGAAAGAAAATCGAACATTGACGTTCTTGAGAAAGTATGTAATTATTACATAGCTCAATCAGTAACTCGAGTTTTTTTTTAAACTAATTGTGAGATGATTAAAGCTCATTTCAATTGTCTCGCTTGTTTGCTCACTGAGGTTGGTACCTAAGTTGGTTGTGGTAGTGAAATGGGTACCTAAGTATTATTTTGTTAAAACACCTTATCATATCGTATCAATACGAAAAAAATTCATTTCATCGAAAGACAATGACTATGTGACCATTTTTTTGATAGGTACTCGTAATAATATACTTACTTACTCATAATATATATACATCTTACCTTACAAAAGGTCAGCCAACAAAGGGTTTAATTACAGGCACCCTCAATTGATCCATATTAACTGTATGTACTACTAGGAAACTATATGTCAATGTAATAATAGCGCATACTTGAAACACAACACAAAGCACCGCTGTTCAACTACCAAGTCAGAAAAGGGCTTCAAAGATTTAAAGATTACTTTCTTAAAATAACAATGCTTATTCTGTTGTGTAAATACTCGCGTCATGCCACGGATTAGGGTCTCCCCAGACCTATCGACGCGGAATCGGCTTGAGCCGGCAAGAATAAGTTTTATGTCCACGCAATAAGATCGAAAACGACGTCGTTCCGTTCCGTGACGAGCCGAGCCGAGCGATACCATTTTCACTCTTACGGCACGGACATAATTTTTTTTCTTACCGGCTCAAGCCGATTCCGCGTCGATAGGTCTGGGGAGACCCTTAGTGTTATCAATTGCAATTACACTCGATATTTGCACACAAATGAACTTACATCTAAATAGTTCATCGCATACTGATAAGATAAAAAAGATAAAAGATATTTATTCAGTAAGTAGGCCGCACGGGCACTTTTACATGTCATGAATCTACCAGCGCTTCCCAAGAGGAGACCACTGCCGAGAAGAAACGCCGCAAGAAACTCAGCAGTCAGTCATTTTTTAAACATGTTACAATGGTAGTACTTAATCTAGCATTATATACAGCAATAAATATTAAATTAAATATAATATCAAATAGCAAATAGCATGCGTAGTTCAGCAGGAAAACATGTCAAAAACATTACGAGAGAGACAAGGGGGGGGGGGGGGGGGGAAGAGAGGAGAGGGAAAAAAAAAACGGTGTCCCCTAGACAAACAACTTTGCAATTTTACAAATTATGAATGACTAAGTTTCGGGTTTAGGCCAAGCATTTTTATCTGTTAGATAGTCCTCGACCCTATAGTACGCTTTAGATATTAACGACTTTTTTAAGTAATTTTTAAGTGCTGGAAAGGGTAATGTTAAAGCTTCGTCAGGTAATTTGTTATAGAAATGAATGCATTGACCAACAAATGATTTATATACTTTACGGACGCGGAATTTTCGGATAACAATTTTATTTTTATTTCTTGTATTTAGATTATGTACATCGGAATTTTTGGTGAAAGAATTTAAATTTTTAATAACATAAATAATATTCTCATAAATAAATTGAGACGCTACAGTTAAGATGTGAATTTCTTTAAAAAGTTCTCTTAAGGAGTCACGGGAATTTAAGTTATAAATAGAACGAATAGCCCTTTTTTGTAAGACAAATATACTTTGTATTTCAGCTGCCTTACCCCAAACCAGAATACCGTACGACATCACACTATGGAAATAACTATAATAAACTATGCGAGCTGTCTCAACATTAGTTAGTTGTCTAATTTTCCTAACCGCGTAAGCTGCCGAACTTAGTTTACCTGCCAGTACCGCTATATGGGGACTCCATTGCAAATTTTTATCTATGGTTATGCCTAGAAAAACTGCCTTATCTACCATTTGCAGACACTCTTCATTTAGAAAAATACTAGAATCTACCGGTTTAACATTAGGCAAAGCGAACCTAACACATTTAGTTTTTTTAGCATTTAGTAGTAAATTGTTACTAGTAAACCAATTAAGTACTTTAACTAGTGTGGCGTTTATCCTACTGTAGTCAATGGACTTTCTATCTACTTTGAAAATTAATGAAGTATCATCAGCAAAAAGTACAATCTCACAAAGTTTATCTACTGTTGGTGGTAAGTCATTTATATAAACCAGAAATAAAAAAGGGCCTAAAATTGAGCCTTGCGGCACACCTAATTTCACTGTAGCTCCAACAGATTGCGTTTTGTTTACAACAACTGTTTGAGTTCTATCACTTAGATAAGAAGACATGAGACTTGAAGCTTTATTGGACAATCCATAATGTTTTAATTTTAAAATTAGGGTCGAATGATCCACGCAATCGAAAGCTTTAGAAAGATCACAAAATATTCCTACTGCATCACAAGATTTCTCCCAACTGTTATATATATATTTAATGAGCACAGAAGCCGCATCTATTGTTGATCGACCTCGGGTAAACCCAAACTGGTTACTGTTAAGTATTTTATTTCTATTAAAGTGACCTAACGAATCAATACGATTAAATATTTTAAAACAAAACACGATAATAGCGGCTTTACTTTCACGTAGCTATTAATTTATTGTGATAACAATATTTTCTTAAATTGTAATAAATTAAAACAATAAAGTACTTAAATTAATTTTGGAAAATAAATGGTAGGAAGTTATGTTTTTAACACAATATAAAACCACCCTAAACACTTGCAAATAAAACATCTAAAGTAACTTTCTAGTATAAAATTAATACTTAATTATAGTTTTCATGAACCTACAGCTATACTGATAAGAAAACTAAATATCATGACCGGGGTTTAAGCATTAATTAAAACTAAATTAAAAAAGAAAAGTTTTTATCACACCGACGTTCATTTCATTAAATGTGTAACAATATTAAAAATGTTAATTTCGTCGACAGGAAGGTTTGACCGCGGGAGGTAACATTTCGTGGTAGTCACAAGTCCAACCTACTTAATCTGTGTAATTAATATTCTGAGTTTCACGAAACCCACATGACTTCAGCATTAAATGGCTTTCGGTGAAATGACATTCGGAGAAATTATAGGTTCTATGAAATATTTGTCGGTAATTAAAGCTGTGCCCAAAACTAACATTTCAACATGATCACGATATTTTTACCCAACTTCTATAAGCAACTTGGCGAAAGCACATCGATACTTATGAACCGAGTTCAAAAGAGACGAAGGTTCTAATGTATGTTTTTTATTACTTATCGTGGTGGGTCTTTTAAACCTTTCAGTTTTGAATATGTTGACGAATTATTGATGACGCGAAGCGTAAGCCTTGGTGCGAGTGACCCTGCCTACGAAGTTAGCGGTCTCGGGTTGGAATCCCGGTAAGGGAAAATATTTGTGTGATGGATGAGCGCGAGTATTTGTTTATGAGTCTTGGATGTATTCTATGTATTTAAATATTTATTTCTCTATACATATAAGTACGTTTATTGTTGTCTAGTACCCATATCACAAGCCTTGAGCTTAGTTTGGGACTAGGTTAATCTGTGTGAGATCCCCTGTTTTTTTTTTTCATTATTCACCGACGATCCTAATTAGTCCCGTTAGAGCTATAATTATTATTTTAGTGGGTGTATTGTAAATCTGGTCTTGAGAGTTCGCAGGGTAACTTTTAACTGTCGGACAATACGTTGACGAACCAAAAGTTACTTATTAGTCTTATTTCAGAGAATGCCCTGTGTAAAAGTACTCTGTGGCAGTGGCAACGCTTGTAGTGTGTATACAGGGTTTTAGCATAGTTTAGTCTGACGTCATATCGTAACTTAAGGAACGCGATAAGGAGTCATCGAACTCACAGATAAAGAATCGAATGTTACCGATACTACAATAATAAGACCGTTGTGATGTAGTGAAAGGACTACGTTATTAGATAAAACTGATTAATAATAGATCTTGGTCTGTAGCTTCGAAGATTACGTGATGTGACAACGGCACAGTAACGTATAGTACTTTCAGTTTCATAATACCTAGCGATCGGCAGTCTTCGTTTTTCTATGAAAGACGAGTGACAAAATGTACTGTCAGTTGTGAGTGCAAATGTGACAGCGATAGCCAGTCTAGAAGTGCTGTAGTTCAGGACCTATTCTAGGCGGTAGAAACCATGTCGCCTTTGACCTATTATGGTATTATTTTACAACTTGGCTGCAATTACTGTCAAGTAAATAAGAGGTAAGTATCAAAACGTTGACAATACGACAACAGCTCAAAGACGATATTTATGGTCTTTGTAATGGCCTAGTGTAAATGCAACGTAAATTAGTCACGGGCTCACGGGGACCGACATTATCCGACGTGTTGGCGTCTCTTTCGGACTTTATGCTAAGCCAAAGGCACCAACATGAATATTCGGTTAATACAAATGTGGCTGTTCTTGTTCTATATTGACCGCCACAAAATATTTTTTATATTTTCGTATTGTTTCTCTCAAAATGTTATCACTAAAACATGTTTCAGGTAGCCATAGATTATTAATACCTATTGTGATGTTGTATCATGACGATTGTATTATGAGTAAGTGATTCACAACTGATAAAGAAAATTATCTGAAGTACGAGTAGTAATAAGAATAAAAAGTAAATTCTTGTCAGCAACAAAAAAACACTTTCGAAGAGTTACGACGCCTCAGATACCTACTTCGAAAATAACGTGTTCGTTTTGGTCTTGAACCTTAATACTAATAGAACGGCTCAATGTCATCAACCTTGCGGATCTCTGTTCAAATTGCTTACATTTAAATAAATTATAGCGTGTTACGTAAATCACTTTTCCTATAACATAGTAAATTTACGATACATTCATTGAACAAAAACATTTAGAGTGAAACATCTTTGGCATCCGAAATATCATTTATTGGCCCGTAGTGAAAGAATTGTCGCCTCTTTCCACTTGAAATAAAGTTTATAGTACCAATAAACGGTAGGGTGCCAATAATTGGGCAATTTCATCTAAGTATACAGGGTGTCCTGTAAAAACCTCTATGTATGTTTCGCTATTTTTACTGTGTTACTTATGTCCATGTCACGTAATTCATTAATTTCATGTTTTATTACATAAGTTTTTCATTGGTAATCTTACATAATAAGAATCATCATCACTACATAGTATAAAACAAAGTCGCTTCCCGCTGTCTGTCCCTATGTATGCTTAGATCTTTAAAACTACGCAACGGATTTTGATGCGGTTTTTTTTAGTAGATAGAGTGATTCAAGAGGAAGGTTTTTATGTATAATAAGTTTTGTTTTATGTACGTGTGTTATAGAAAACTCAAATAAACCGAAGCGAAGCGAGGGCGGGTCGCTAGTTATGAATAAGCAAAGTATTTAAACGTAGTTGCTCGTTTTTTTTTTAGTTTGTTTTAAAGTAATCACATAATCTTATGAAATAAAACATGAAATTAATGATTATTCGAACCACGGACATAAAGGAAAATTACAAAAATTCAGATTTAAATGATCAATATCTCCGAAATTAGTAAAATCACTGAACATACATAGGGGTTAAAACGATGGCTTTTAAGCTGTTAGGCCGTTTAAGATCTGCTCTAACAGTAGAGGTCGCCATTGTATATTGGGGTCTTATCCTTTTAATACTTAAGATATGAATACATTTGAGTAAGCCAATAACAGATGACCTCAAGAAATACAAAAATACTAGTGGAGTTACAACTAAGTAAACAAGTATAGGTAATTTTTTGAAGCTAGCACAGTATCCTTATTAATAATACTAATGAGAACTAAAAACGAGAAAGTGCATTACATTTAATCAACAAAAAGAGTGTGTGTGCATGTGTTTGTGTTTTTGTGCTTGTTATACTTTAAAATATATGTATACGAGAAAGCAAAACATAAAAACAGAAAATTACGATATAAAACCTAATAATATAGCTTATAATTTTACTCAGACGTTAATTGGCGGTTTTTAGCACAATTCAATTTACGCTGGGTGAATAGGACAGATCTATATAACTGCTATAGCTCTGCCCTTTACGCTTACTGTAAAATGCACAGCCATGTCATAACAACACCCCAGTAAAGTTCTTAACTGATATTGGCTAAGGCCCGTCCAGCCCGTCTAAAGACACATTAGAAATGACAGTTTTCTTGACGTTTGCTTTGACGTATCTTGAGACAGGCTCAGTTAAGATAATTTTTTGGCGATATACATCTTGCTTAAGAAGATGTGAAAGCCATTTTGAAAAAACATCAGTTAATTATTATGAATAGCCCTATGATTTAACGAGAAACGTGGGCCTCTATTCCACTGGGTATCACAATATCGCGTTTGACGTGTTATCGTATTGTTTTTAACTTGGCCGTCGTAACTGTCAAGTAAATAAGAACTATCAAAAAGTAAACGATGTGGAAACAATGTATACCGGCAGCTCTCGTCATTCATAGTCATACATTTTCAATGTCGATAATGTTCTCGCAATTAATTAGTTACTTGTAATACTTAACCAGAAGATCGATAGTATTTCTGTAGGTATGTGATAATATGATAATGTAAAACAAAACGAACAAATCGATGCAAGAATTCGGCAGGTGTACACGCATGTCATTCGTAGAGGACAGGCAGCGGTCAAATGTGCCGTGGATAACACATATATTTATGTAGGTAGGTATGGTAGACTGGCCTTAACACATTAAGAGCGCTCACACTCGACATTGTCTTTAATTTACCACGCACACCATCAAAAATACTTCCCAGTTTATTACTCGGTGAAGACATTTTGAATTTTCGTTTATTTTTTATTTATGTAATATTTATGGTTACTATTTTATTTTATCTGGATTTCACTGTGCCCACAGATACCTAACTTAACCTAACCACAGGTACCTTCGCCTACTAAATACAAAAACAAAATAAGGAAATGTATCAGTTACATTAGTATGTCGCATGATTATTAATAACGTGCATCCGTATTAACCTTGTTATGTCATCTTATTAACGTCACGCCATGACTTGTTTATCACCTCACTCTACTGCAATTAAAGATTGTACCCGGAAGTTATGTGTGTAATAGAACTTTCTCTGTGCAGGAATAAATGAAGGAATTACTTTTGTTTGAAATATTCGATTATTTTATGCTTAAACGTAACTCATACGTAACGTATCATTGTTTACGGGGTATATTAGTAACCCAATTTACCAATTTTTCACGTTTAATTTGGGTAACCAGATCCTAAGTTTATGTAGGTATTTAGATATATTTACGGACAGTGGTCCTACTAATAGGGTCCCGTTTTTACCCTTTGCGTACGGAACCCTAAAAGAGTTGCGTCAACGAAATAAAATCAATACAGACGCAGGAGGCGCGTGATCGGGAGCTATTTACAGATCCTCACTTTCACTTTGTGATTGGAAATAGCCCGAGATTCATCCTGCGCGCCCAGACACACGCTCGGCGAAAGACGCACCTTTATATTGTGCAGGTCTATACGTCTACTAACACGCGTTATAACCTCAAATAACCCGGGTGTGGGAAAATAAGATAATCAAGTAATTACTTAAGGAAATCGATAAGGTAATTAAACTAATTAATTACTTAGAACTAAGTAAACATCAAGTAACCACTTCGATTACAAAATAAATAATGAGGGGTTCAGGGGTAAAACAACGGACGGTCGGATGAACGAGCGAAATCGCAGCGTCGAGTTTAAGTAGTCCCGTCAAAGCGAACAAAACACATTTTAGCGCGTGCATTCACAATGATGCAGCCTTATACTTTCGATCTTATCGACAGAAGCCTTGCTGCGAAATTGAAAATGCACGCGCTAATAGGTGTTTTGATCGCTCTGAGGGGACTAGTTAAACTCGCCGCTGCGATTTCGCTCGTTCGTCCGACCGTCCGTTGTTTTTGAGAGAATGCTATGAAGTGCTTCTGGCCGTCCTAAAAAAATAGTCAGTTAATGACGATTAAGGGCCGATTTTTAGAGCAGTAGTTAACTCAACTAATGGTATCAAAACGTAACACAAGATATGACACATTTGGTTCAGATTAACAATGGGTTAGGAATTTTAACCCATCGGTCAATTAACTACTGATTAAACAATCAGTCCTGAGGCCGATTTCATGCACAAGTTTGGAAAATGAGTGAGTTTGTTGTCTCAAAAAGGGTACAAGTCGACTTGACTCGTAAAAAAAGGGGCAAAACATGAACAGAGTATATTAGACTTAAACCCTTTTTCACTTGATCTTCAGAAGACTTATACCCTTTTTCACTAGGACCCCAGTTAATGTCTTTGAGTATCGAGGTAGAGTATAAGAACCACAACCGCTTACAGTTTTTTTTTTACTTATAAGGCTGTGTAGTAGGAACTCCACATCGCTTCTCGGGATCAGACTCGATATGTGCGCAATGTATGTTATGAGAGTCGAATGTCAACCGTCGACCGGTTTCAAAGAAAACTTCGTGCGCTTTCTAAAGGTGGGACGCGACATTTAGTTTTCACGAAGAATTTCACAACATAACGTGGATCGACTATTTAAAAGCCACTTTCGTATAATGAAACTTCCTTAGGTAGGTATTAAGGGTTCGTGAATTGAATAGAAATGAAAATTACCTCTAGGCGGTAAGATGTTATTCGGTATATAGGCGTCAAGTTTATGTATTGTATTCAATAGGGACGTTAATTTGTAGATGCGTATAACCGGTATCTCATAGTTTCTTATGATATGAGTTTATTATTCTCTTCTGTTTGTTATGAGGTTCATATTGCTACAGGAGTTTTGTCTGAGATACTGCCTGTTGGCTTCGGAGGGTAGCACGTTAGTCAATACGAGTTGGCAAAGACTGAAAAAAAATTGACCTGCTCCTCGCGCCTCCACCATTATTCTAACAAGTAGGTCCATTCCATACCTTAGCTAATGACGTCATAGCACTGAAATCGGTAGTGGCATTGCCAGTGCGGAGGAGGAACCCTCTGTAATGACCGTATTTGTATGAAAAAGTCGTGTTAAAAACGGACGGAAATAACTATTAGATAAATAAAAACCCCATAATACGAGTATCATGGTGGCTACTTCTTTCGGAGCTGATATCTGTCAAACAGCTCAACCTATTTTTATGAAACCAAGAACCACATCTAGAAACCTGCTCTAAAATAAAAAAACATATCAGAATCGGTTCATCCGTTTAAGAGCTGCGGTGCCACAAACAGACACACACAACGGTAAAACTTATAACACATTTTGCGTCGGGGTTAAATAAAGGTTTCTACAAAGTACAGTTAAGTACATTTACAGGTTTAGATATTTGAGCAAGATGCCTTATGCTACTTTCTATTCCTATTCTTATCAACATCTAATAACATTAAGTCTGTAAATATTGCTGCTAGGTAAACTGTTCCGTGGCGAGTAAACTCAAAAATGAATAAATCAAGTTTCAATCAGCCTTTCGATGTCGGACGTTACGGTACTCGATTGTTTCAATATTTGAATATTTTGAATTCCCGCACAAGTGCCGCGCACAATCGTCGACCTCTTTTTACTATACTGTAAACATTGGCCAACGGGCTCTCAGAAGGAGAGTTAACATGTTTTTAAACATTTGAAATGCAACGCTTCAACTAAATTAAACAATACAAGTACTTAAGTGGGTGTTCCCTTGTCGCATTTGTGAGATCTTTTTGTTGCGCCTCTTTTATTCAGTGTGTTAACGCTAACGTAAACGATTTTAGAAAACTGACAAAATGTATGGAATTTAAATAAGCACTTGTCGCGACCGTACGGGAGTTTACGTCAATCCTAAACATTTTCTATAACTATAATATTCTCGCAATGCATCTTTTCTAGGGCCACTGACACGTAAAGTGATATCATATAATAGAAAATAATTTGTTAGGCATAGTGCCGATTTTTCAAAGTCAAATAATTAACATTGGTAAATGGAATAGCTTAAAAAATATATATTGATACTTTTCGAACTTATCTTAAAAATCGCGACCGGAAGCAAGACCGTGTGATCAGTCATGTCATAAACCTAAGGCATAAAAATTTCATAACTAATCAACACGCGCATGACATGGATATATATATTTACACAGTCAACTGAGGATAAAGTATGATTAATAAAATTGTAGTCCAATTCTGAGTTATATTAGTCAAGTGGGAGTCTGGTTGGCAGTTGTTTCTCTGATGTAATGGATGTAAACCCGTCCCGCGACTGCGCAGCGTAGGGCCGGCGCCCTTGGCGCCACTTCCTTGGAATGTAACTATAGTTTGAGATGGTGTCAAAGTGTGTAGAATGTCGCCACGCATCGCCTGCGTGGTCCCTCCTCCCCCTCAACAAGATAACTCCATATTATCGCCGTTACTTTCTTAAAAGGTAAACAGATATGGTTCGATACATTTCGCGTTCCTTAAAAAACATTTACTACATTTTATTACGAAATTTAATAAATTTATATGGTGCTTAAGAACACAAACCGCCTTTTAACTTGCTAATTATTAGTTAAATATTAGTATATTCTAATTCAAATCAAGTTTTCGCGAGACCGTTGAACCGAAGATGTTTGTGAGAGGCCCCTTGTTTAGTTACGCAAATGTCGTTGACCTTTCAGGTAAATAAATAATAAAGTTGACTGAAGTTAATTGATAAGCGCGTAGATCACGCATGCGCCGGCCCGGCAAGGCTGCGTGTGCGCAACCCGCGAGCCCTATGGCTGCCCTCGATTCGAGATAAAATAAATGTACTCTTTATCTATCATTAATTGGGAACGAGGTGCGTCGTGATTTTAATGTAAATATAACATTCTACAAGTTACAATCTAAGACATCGTAAACAAACCACGCTTTTAGTTGGTGTCCAACTTAATCGTAGGTACCAATGTGTAAACACGTGTCACATGTAAATGAGCAATCTGTTAATTAACGCGATCATGAACAATAACGTGACTTCAGTTTCATCCGTGGCCTGTATTTTTAGAATGTTCAAAATATTATTGACCTGACCTTCAGAACTATTCGGAGATATCTGGTCACAAACAACAGCTCGATAAGTTTAATAATAATTATTGATAACCCTAGTTTAGCGGTGTAAACTGACTTGTAAATGGAATAGCGGGTGATGCATATCTTTAAAGAAGAGTAACTCAGCGACATTCATCAATATGATTAAACGTTGCAACCAACCCTCCCGCCGCCTGACAGGTCCATAATCGTCCAGCATAAGTCAGCTCGCAGAATGATAATTTAAACTGGGATAAGTGGTTCTGAAACCAGCAGATCACCTCGGCGATAGTTTGCATTCGAAATTACTAGCCAACCTGCTCTAAAATACTTCCCTAGATTATTAGATTCAAATTGAAAGCGACGGCGCAACGGACGGTGCGCCTGCGCTGCGCTGACATTACCGCAGTGATCAATCGGATTAGTGTATCGAAACGAACTTTTCGACACCGTAGCGTAGTTAACTGTCAAAGCGATGAAACACCATTATTCTTCAGGAAAAAAACAACGTGGTTAACAAAATTTTCGCAATAATAGTGACACACGTTACATTTCAAGTAGGTATATTATGGTAATGTATCTATGAGTGTTGTTACTTGAAGTGAAGAAATAATAATATATTGGTTCTGTGGTCGGCGAATCTTACTTGTCAGCCATACGAGTAGAACCAATACATTGTCAAGTTACCACTTTGTAAACACAACGTCGTACACGCCACAGACAATGGCACGGCAATTGTTTACCCATTTACTCTAAATAGTTTAGTAAATAGTAACGTTAAAGTAAGCACGACTTTAAATAGTTCTGTAGCTCGTTAGTTAAATAATGAGGTATTTAATGACTAATTAAGAAACTGGAAATCGCGCGACAGTTAAGATTATTCCTGTTTACGATAA
The DNA here is from genome assembly GCA_963966035.1 of Acleris laterana. NCBI lineage: Eukaryota > Metazoa > Arthropoda > Insecta > Lepidoptera > Tortricidae > Acleris > Acleris laterana. The sequence continues at coordinate 7,398,328 of OZ014450.1, read as the reverse complement.
TTTCTGCAGAGTGATAGTGATAGACTAGAAATTAACTCAATATACGAGATTGTAGAATTGTAGGATATGGCTTACGATTGTTCATACTTTATTAGCTCATGCTATTGGTTCGCGAATTGTAAGTAGAATGCGCCAGCCGGTTACATTAATAAACATTTACCTACGATGTGCAATATTGGATTTACATAACTTGATGTTTAAATTAATGCAATTCGTTTTTGTCACTGATCAATAAATAGTGAAATGTATAATGTATCGCTGAAATAAAATTTATTATTTATCGACAGTAATCAGTACTTATAACTTTATTTACTAACTAGACAATCAAAAATAATTAATTAAATAAACATACACACTAGCACCATAATTGTTTGCCGTGTCAGACGCCAAGATCTCTGTCCATGCCCAGCGGTAAAACGACTTAATTTATATTTAAAAAAAATGGTTAATCAAATATAAAAGAAGAAAATTTCTACCTTTTCAAGTAACACAGAATTCTGGTGTTCCACTGGCATAATCTCAGAGGAACTCATGAAATTATAGCCGTGCTCTCGGCAGCCCGTTATCACTACCACCAGTTCGCGATTCACTTTAATGTTAATTAATTAATAACCACTTGATTAATATCACTAACCCGGACGTGTCACGCGTGTTACAAATGACCAGTTGGATATTTTGTTTTGTTTTTGTTTGAGGGGTGAGGGTAGATTGTAAATAAACTTGTTAGGTAACACCGCGCGGCCGCCCGGCGCCTGCGCTCCTTGCGAATGACGGGCGGCGCGCGCGCAGCGCCCGGCTCCGGCGCAGCCCGCTGCATATCACCTATTCTAGACATCTAATAAAACCGTGCACGCTCCACAACTCCAATAAATTTAAAATATATGTAATGTAAACTCATTAAAATCAGACGATTCTTAAGACTTAGATAAATAGTAATCGTAATTATAGTTCGTATATTAATACGCGCACGCGGGCACAGCGTGATGCACACGCGGCGGCGGAGTGGCGGCGCCGGCGCAAGATGTGGCCCGACAGGTTGACCGAACACGTTACCGTTTAGAAAACATAATCGATATTTAAACTACTGTCGCGACGAATAGCCAGAGATAAGTCGACCGCGTCGATTTCAGTACAAACATCACTTGAACGGGCCGCGATACTTTCCCAAGAGCAGTATTTTCGTCAGGCTTTCGATGGAGTATTTATAAAGCAGAGTGCAACGCACCGCTTGCGCCCGACGCGGTTTATTTGTGTAGTTTAATTTATATCATTAAGTAACTAATTGGTTTAAAGTCCGGAAATATACTGGAATATAACTGGTGCATTCACTTATAGACCGCGTGGCGGCAATGTCTAGGTGATTTTGTAGGTTTATAATAAATCAATACTACCTATACATTAATTTAATAATAAGTAAGTAAGTAAAGCAGGTTAAATGGCAGCAATCTTGAATTTTACACACTTGTATTTTATTAAAGATAATATATTTTCTTTGCCTTTTTTTAACCAACACCGCTATGTACCTATGGAAGTCATTAGGTAGGTACCATACAGTAGAACTCATATCTAGGGCAAAATCTTTTTCGATGCACTGAAATTCACCACTCTGTCACAATCGTAATTTTTCTCTTTAAGTTTTAATGTTTTTTTAATCTAAATAAATGTTTATTTTATTTGAATCAGTAAATTATTGTCAAACATCGTCAAACAAAATAAAATATTACTTCCTGCAAAAAAAACCACTCTGTCACATTTCCCAGGGACCAATTTCAATGCATCAAAAAAGATTTTGACCCATCTGCAATCTGTATCATAGTAGTGTAACTACCTCTTTAATAGAAAGGCATGTCCCAGAGTGCGTAGGTGCACCCCACTGCACCGGAACCGGTTAGTAATCATAGGCGCCCAAACATGCATACATTACTGGCATCTATTAAAAGAAACCATTCACTACGTAATATACCCATTACATTATTCTATTTTTTAGTTGTAAACGCTTTATGGAATCGTAAAAAAATCAAAGCGTATTATTAAAGCATATTAATTACATTTAAGTAATAAAAATAGATGAAAACTTTTAACTTTGCTATAAATCATAAGAAACGACGGAAAAATTGACAAGCAATTAAATCATTCAGGTAAATGCAGAATCAAAAAAAGAATCCACGTTTTCTTCTGCAATAGCAAGCAGGTTTTTTCATAAGCTTTATGAATGGTCGCATACAAATAGATTAGACTAAACTTTTCTAAATATAATTGTACATTCGGCTCGATCGTTAATTTTAGTCTATGACTTACACCTATATGATCAAGCATTCAAACTTTCCACAGTTATTTATGAGTAGATTATGCCGCCCCAGGGCTTAATTGAAGCGCAGGCGTACATTGATCGAAGAAAACTATACCCTTCCCATCAAACGGTGGGATTTATAACTATCGATTTTATTGATCGTGATTTATATTATATCAATTAAATATTCGATAAAAATATTAACGAGTAGGTAAGCTTAATTTAATGGGTTACTTACTAGCAATAGACATTCTACTGCCACAAAAGATTATTTTATATATGCTCTATATTATCAACAGGCACAGGATCTACAGTCTGTGATCATTTAGAAGATGCCTCGGTTTGTAGTTATCTCTCACTCGGTCTTAATAAGAGCGTGCGAGAGCGAGTGAGAGACAAGTAGAAACCCGAAATACCTTCTAAGAGCTATTGAACTGTATATTATATTATCTATAACTTTCTTGTGCGAGAATAATCTGGCTTCTATCGTTGACAAGATAAATTATATTTTATGTTATTCAAATAGTTGATCCAGTTATACGCCGCGATTTACAAATGAGAACGCTACAAATTTCAATAGGTCTTTGCCCCATGGTTTGCTGAAAGTTATAGGATAGAAAACGTGCATAATTTAGTTGTGAGGGTCCTACAAAGCTGCTGCCTACGCTCCCACCGGGTGACTTACACTACACTCCTGCGCTGATAAACTTTACCAGACACGCAACGATATCTCAGAGATTGCATAGGATTTACACAAACCGCGAAACGCTTTTGCATTCGTATTCTACGGTGTTGTTGAACTCGAACGAACACGATTTATATTCCTTGCGTTAATAGTACATTTGTCCGCATTTCACGTCGATAAGTCTTATTCTTGCTTCTTTTGTAAATATTTCACGCCTGAACTGCGTGTAAAAATAAACACTCAGACACTTGTTCAATACTTTGTTACTTGCCCGATTCTCAGGTTTTTACTCTCTAGATATTGAAAATAGTAGTACTTAACTCAAAATACGTCTGTATTTTAAAATCAACTTTAATACAACTTATATGAACTTGAACAAGCTTAAACTAGCAAGGTTTTTTTTAGAGTTGATACTGTTTTGATCTAGCAGTGCGTACGACTACTCAATAATGAATACAAGAATATGAGTATAGTATACTTCTTAATTTTTAGGGTTCCGTAACAAAATTATGAAAAAGGAACCCTTATGGCGCGACTTCGGCATCTGTCTGTAGGATGTCACAGCAGTTTTATAGAAGCTATCAAGTTTTTAGTAAAAAAATTATTCATCGAAATATTTGAGAGAGAAGAAAATGAGGTGTTGAAAAATGAAAGTACTTAGTTTGGTTATAGCAAACGGAATGTCATGTAAAATAACTTAAGACTACGCCGAGCGTACGCCGGATGTACAGTGGCGCCCTCACTACTTTTATTGGGTTTTCTAATTAACTAAAGAATTTCCTTGGACCCAAACAAAATGTGTTTGTAGCGCAAGTATAAACACAATTTATGGGATACGTAACAAACTTTAATAACAATTCACCTTCGAGTTATTAACTTAACGAAAAAAAGTGGCCACCTCTTCCCGTTAAACTGACTACTCAAAGGGTAATTGTTATTTGTAATTAGCAGTGGAGCATTTAAATCCCCTACGTACCAAAATATTGCAGCATTGGTATTGTAGGAAAAGAACATAAAACACCCAAGACTCAGAAACAAATACGCGCTCAACACACTAATATTTGCCCTGACCGGGACTCGAATCCGGGAACACTAGCTAGTAGGTAACGTGTCACTACCAAACCAACTAGCTAGGACAACGCGGTGTCAAAAGTCATTGTTTAACCCACGTTTAACCCATGCTAATCAACTAACGGTCAGGTTAAGTTAACGCTGCAAACCTTTATCACAGATGGGCGGTTCAAACACAAAGCGGCCCTCATCTATGATTACCACATTAGGTACTACAGTTTCACAATGTATAAGCCAACTATTTTTATGTACCGAGGTCTTATTCTCTCAAAAACAACGGACGGTCGGACGAACGAGCGAAATCACAGCGGCGAGTTTAAGTAGTCCCGTCAGAGCGAACAAAACACATTTTAGCGCGTGCTTTCACAATTAGGCAGCCTTATACGTTCGATCCATCGGCAGAAACCATACTGCTAAATTGAAAATGCACGCGCTAAAATATATTTTGTTCGCACTGACGGGACTACTTAAAACTGCTTGGACATTCACTCGTTCGTCCGTCCGACCGTCGTTGTTGAGAGAATCACTACCCAGTAGAGCATTTTGATTGTTAAGCAGTTTAACATAATACATAAATTGGCAGGGTTTTACATTTTCCACGTGTTATAATAGGGGGCCTAATATCGTTTATCGCGTGACCAAATATGGATAGGACATCCGTCACTTTTTGACACGTATATAAGTGCGAGAGTGATGGATGCTTTATCCACAGTTTGTCACGCGATCAACGCAACCATACTAGGCCCGAAGGAAACGAATAACACGGCTAATTTTCGTATTACATCAAACTGCTAAACAATCAAGTTCCTAGACTATAAAAGCAATTGCAGTTGGGTCCTAGGTTTTGCGGAATGTGCAGGAACCGGTCGCACGCGCAGCCTGCCGCGACACCAGGACTCATTCTAACCACACGCCTACCTGCCAACTTTATGACTCCTGCATTCCGAGGGACCATTGTGTGGCATACACTTAATTACGAGTAAATACACTGGTCGAATTGAGATAACTGCAATGATTAAAAGGAGAAATTTTATTTATCTTATACAATTTAAAATAGGTCTCAAATCACTTGCTACACAAAATTTTTTGCGCTTTTTTTTCCGAAACTGTAAATATATAATATTTCAATTTCGAATACAGGTTAAGTTGGGTTAGTTTTATAAAATCCTGAAATATTTACAGTTTAAAAAAAGTTAATTGCAAAATGATGTTTGTGAAATGAATCAGTTTGCGAAACGTTTTTTTAGCAAAATTAAATGATGGTAAACCTTATAAGTAGGTTTATGAAACTTGTGAATTACGGGGCACGATAACTGTTGCACTTGATAATGAAAAACTATAAACAAAACACCATGACATTGAAACCCTGGCGCGACAAGATCAAGATAACATGCTGATAAACAAATGCCTATCAAAACGGGTAAAGCGCGTATTTTGGTCTTCAAATGTTTGGTTACTATGGCCAAATAATATTTATTCCGGTCTAATAAACGCTCAGACTGTTTATAATAGTGGGGTAGAGAAATAAACATATTACATCTCAAAGCGATGTTGATGTAACATTTGCTTGTAACTAAACATCTATGCATCTGCACGAATTGGGCGGATGAGTGACGGGCCAACCCGCCATCGATGACGTATGATATATCCCCGATCTTATGTTCGTAGTTTTATTTGTAGCTACATTTGTTGAAACAGTTTCAGTAAAAAATTATGTCGGTTTGTAACTGATACGCTAATAAGGTAAAGTTAGCATGCATGGCTCACATTGCCACGCGACACCAACTATATTGTTAGTATTGTGACATGATTGTAAAATAGGCGGTGGTCGATTGTTTCGCATTGACGAAGCTTCGTGAATGTGAAACAATCGACAACCACCTTAATTTGTGTTTCTTATGCCTAAGTTAAAAATGAAAAAAAAAAACTCGCTGGCTGACATACCATAGACACAGGCTATTATTATTATTTGAACATGTTTTACTGGATACCAAACCGACCAGCATATGAATTACAGATATCTATTTATTTAGTAAATTGGCCACATGATTGCTTTTTTACACGCCGATTATATAGAGTGAATCTACTACAGCCTTACCAAAAGTAAAAGAGGGAAAGAAAGACGAACAATATTTTTTTTCATGACAAACAAGATGGAAAAAACAGACTGCTGGATAAGCTAATGGGCCTATGACTATACGATTAATGGAAAGTTCAGTAAACTTCATCTACTCCAAAAATCAACTCCCTTTAGCTAAGCTCTGACTTGAACCTTCGAACATGCGAAAGGGACACGAGCTGGGGGCATAATTTAGAAGCACGTTAGCTCGAGGGCAGCCTCCCACAATAACCTTACAGGGAAGGTACCCATAATATGCGCTCTCTTCAGCAGATAACCGCCCGTCGCGATTACGCCGCACGACCGCCCGGCGCCACAAGACCGTATCAGTGATAGCTGATAACCCTGCGAGAAGTGATAATCCGCGTAGAGGCACTGAGCTCAGTACGTACCCTTACCATGAGTCACAATTACCGTACTCGCTAGCGAGTCGAATGCTCTCGCAGATTGCGAAGTATTCTTATAGAGTGCGAGAGACAAAAATCAATAGTATTATGATGAATAATCGACCTATAGTTTTTACCACGTCCCCTTGCATGAGGTGATAATTATCGCTACAATTTGTTAAAAGCAGTAAAAAGTTAGTGATAATATTCGTAAGATCTATGTGAATTACCTATTCCGGCACGAGGTGACCACCGCTTGACCTGCAGATATTTGTTTTGTTACCTACGAAGTGTTTTTGTTTACGCTTGCGTCAAAAGTTCGTCACCAACATAATTGAGTATACTCAATACTCATGTAAACAAAAGAGATATTTACAGCCTGCGGATAAACTTAATAAAATTTAAGATCTCAGAGAAAAATAGTTATAATTATTATTATACATTTAATAATGATCTGTAATTGTGTTTTGTTTTGTCCCTCTCGTCGGTGTTGCCAATATTAAGTTGTGTGCTTAATTTCAATAGAGAGTGCGAGAGACAAAAATCAATAGTATTATGATGAATAATCGACCTATAGTTTTTACCACGTCCCCTTGCATGAGGTGATAATTATCGCTACAATTTGTTAAAATCAGTAAAAAGTTAGTGATAATATTCGTAAGATCTATGTGAATTACCTATTCCGGCACGAGGTGACCACCGCTTGACCTGCAGATATTTGTTTTGTTACCTCGGCCATTCTCAAAAAAGCAAAATTTTGCGTGTCCGGCTCATTATTTATACATAAATACGTTCAGACGTTAGTGCAATATTTTTTATTGTATACTTTGTTTATTTATCTAAAAGTAGCATACACATTTTAAGTTGATTATTTATTTACCTATTACTATTTTTTTTATTTTTCAAACCCTCGTTCGCCAATTACCATAGCCTGTCCGCACGCTACTTTTGTCTGTAAATCTGCTCCTCATTTAAGTCAGGAATAAGTTCAAGCTATGCCATTAAAAAACTTAAGAGACCGAAATACTGCCTGTGTTTTAACACAAAAAAATATATTTTAGGACCATTTGATTTAAATTTATCATGAAATATCTCCCTGTCCGGCCCGAAGGGATAATTACCATCGCCACTCACTTTCGAAGTGCTCATCCCTAAACAACGAAATATTCGAAGATCACTAGTGCACGAGTCGCGACCTTTAGGTCGTGCCGTGACAATCGGACAGTGCGAACGTCTCAGTGTTGGTGTATACGCCTAGGATGCACGTAAGTACCTAATTACCGTAGCTTTGGTTTTCAAGTTTTCTAATTCCCGTTCCTCTACTTATAAATTCGATTTCTTATGGAAATATTCTAATACTTAGTGAACCGAAAGAGATGTGAGGCCTTTGTATATTACGATTTTCCAATATTTTCAATCGTTCATATTTTTTGATATTTTTGATAAATTGTATTGTTTTCTAAGTACCGTAGTGCTAATTACCGGTTATTTTCTAATTACCGTAGTATGGAAATATTCAAATTTATAGAGTTTCAATGTAATTTACACCAGGGCCCATTTCCTACCTAAGTAATTTTAATCGTTACATTATTGTAACTTATGTGTGCAATTGTTTTGTATTTATTTTTAAGATCTTTCTCTCCTTTATTTTTTTGATATAATTTTAATTCCTACTTACATAACCATTTAATAATAAAAATATTGTAATTGTTATTTCGATAAAAAAATTTTTTTGTTTATTAGAAGACAAAATTGCTCTTCGAAACCTTTTAAAATAAATAATTTGATTATAAAATAAATAGTATTTTATTTCAACGTCGATGTAAGCTCATTACAAAAAAAAGGAAAACTATAATCATATAAATATGAGAGTAGTTATTTCATGTAATTGTAGTTTTATTAAAAATATTATATTAATATGTATATTATATGTATATTAATATAATATTTTACTTGAAATATTTGCTCTTTCTAATTACCGTAGCCATGTAAAAAGATTTTTTCTAATTACCATGTCCATACAATTTTTGTATCTCAATAACTCAAAAACCACTGTATTTATTCTAATGCCATTTTGATACATTAATTAATTAGCTTACACTTGTTCATATTCAAAAGTCATTCAGACAAAACAACAAGAAAAAAAATTGCCTACGGTAATTAGGCAGAGAACACTCGACTCTGAGAATGGCCGACCTACGAAGTGTTTTTGATTACGCTTGCGTCAAAAGTTCGTCACCAACATAATTGAGTATACTCCATACTCATGTAAACAAAAGAGATATTTACAGCCTGCGGATAAACTTAATAAAATTTAAGATCTCAGAGAAAAATTGTTATAATTATTATTATACATTTAATAATGATCTGTAATTGTGTTTTGTTTTGTCCCTCTCGTCGGTGTTGCCAATATTAAGTTGTGTGCTTAATTTCAATAAAACCTAGGTACCTATTTGAGGTGAAGTGAGTGAAGTCCTGAATGGGGTATGGTGTGCGAAAGTTGAATATTGAATTGAATATATTTAACATACAACATATTCAATATTACATGAGCGTGTTAGGTATAATGTGAGTCTTGTCTTGTATCTTAGATAATAGCATCTATTCGTAGTAAGAGATAATCAGAGTAACCGTGTCTTATTTAATTTAATTTCCCACTAAAATACGTATTAACCATAGTAGTTCAAAAGTTTTCTCTCTATAATTATCAATATAAGCCACACAGCTTGATTTTAGAAAACCTTACGACATAGTATCATTTTATGCGGGTAGAATATTTATAAAAGATATTATTTATGACGCCGGAACATTTTATAATGCACCACAAACAGTTAAAACGATCTCTGAAGGCTAATGGACAGTTACATTGGCCAATAAAGGGTTTGCTGAAAATTAACTGCGCACGAGTTCATCGACCCGTTAACGGTCTTGTTTGTCAGTGGGCGGGCGGCGCGCGCGCCGGTGACCTTGCCGATGGAGAATAGAAATAGATCCTATTTAAATAAACCCAGCAGTGACATTCATTTGACGCTTTGTTAATTGTTTATTATTGCATAAGGTAAATGTTGAATGTTAGTGCAAGAGTATGTTAATTTGAGTTTTTTTTGCATTATAATTTAAGTATTAAGTATATCTGCTCGTAATAGGTATCGGTGCACACCTAAGGAAATACTTGTTGAAATAATGAATGAATGTGTTGTTATTCTTTTCAAACTTTTACGCAATATGTTGTAGTTAATAAACGGATGCATTTTTGTCACTGAAACCCACCTACTCTGGCTAAGTACTCGGGTTGGAAAATAGAAACTCAAAATCTATAAATTACGTCTTAGAATAGTACTTGTCAGTATTTTTAAGGAGACGGTCTTACTGCAAAGTGATACGAACTAAATACAATACTTCAAGTGTTCAAGTTACATACATAATTGACGGAAAAACAAGCAAAATTTACCACCGCATTCAAGTAAAGTAATATGTGCAAAGAATTTTTGATATTAGTCCCATCCGGTCGGCGTCGTTTAAGGATGAGAATTTGATTAGAAATGGTAGCTCAGCTAAGTAGTAAAAATTAAGGAACGACAGAAAATAGTGCTAGGTACATCTAAAACGCGCTAAAAACCAAAGTGACAAAATCCATCAGCAATAAAAGTTTTAACTGTACGATAATTACAACAAACCTATTTCGCCAGTATGGAGTTAATCATATTTCCTTAAGGTTGATTTTAGCGTACTTATCTATTAAATTTAAAATCATAACTCTTACGATGCCGATGCTCGACATACACGAGTTGAGAAAATTGATTTAAAATTGGTCATCATAAAAACAAACACTCATACTGCAACGTTTGTAGTTACGTTTTTAAAAATATCCAAGGCACTAAAATAATATTTTACATTTGATGTCAAATACTCGATATTGGGTCCACTCGTATGTATGCGACGGACGACGGTGCCACAGAGCATGCGCGAGCAGGGGTGTGATTCTGTAAATAAGCAAAGGTGAACGAATGCACGAGTGATACCAAGCGGCGAGATTAAGTAGTCCCGTCAGTGCGAACAAAATACATTGTAGCGCGTGCATTTTCAATTAAGCAGCCTTATACGTTCGACCTATCGTGCTGCTAAATTGAAAATGCACGCGCTACAATGTGTTTTGTTCGCACTGACGGGACTACTTAATCTCGCCGCTTGGTATCACTTGTGCATTCGTTCACCTTTGCTTCTTTACAGAATCACACCCCAGAGCATGCGAGGATGCAGCGCCGGCGCAGCGTGACGGCGCGCGCGCCGTGACAGCGGCGTCACTTGACAATTCAACAGCAGCACCCCAGAATCATAACACTATAACTCCGAAGTTGAAGCCGAAGTAAATGCAGCTTTATTTCTTGATTCATAACGTTGTAAGTGATGCGACTTGATATATAGAAGTTACTCTTTTTCTACGCTACCTCTAAATACTCAGAGCTGCGACTCCTTTGTGTCATATGAAATTCTTCACGAAATGAAACGTTATTTGTGGAGCATGAGACGTCACAACCTCGCGTGTTTCGTCAATCAGTCACAGCGAAAGAATGGCGATATTTTCAGCGGGCCTAGCAAAAATATTACAAGGGCAATCCCTTGTTGCGTTAGTCAAAATCAGTTCAGCTCTTATATGCTATAATTTTACATCGGGTTCCTTTTTTATTATATTTATATTTTTAACCGGCAGTGGTTCAAAATTTACTTCCAAGATTAAATCAAAACACACAAACACGGAAAGACAAATAAAAATGAAACGGGAGACACTGAGACTGGAGATAACTTAATGTTGGTAAAAATAAGGATTAAATGTACAATATGTACATTGGCTTTCAATCTGCGTGCAGCTACTTCTCTACAAAATGAATTAAATGTCACTTGGGGTACTTTACTTGCGCACTAAAGGCAACGTGTTCTGTTTCCAGGACACGGACTGGCTGCCTTATTTGGCCTCCCACTGGTTTCCCAGAACCTGGTGAAGGCTTGTGTAACAAGTGCACGATTTGCATACAAGAACTTGTGTCAAGAATGCGCGTCGGGAAATTTATTTCGCTAATACTCTGAAAATAGAGTTGAACAAAAATAATATGTCTGGGACGCCAACGCTTTATGTAGAGGACGTTATTTTGTTACAATAATAGTCATATTTTGACAAATACATTACGTTGGTTCAGTGAGTGTAAATTTAGATGATTTACGACACATATACAATTCATAAACACATTAACATTCTTGGTGCGTATCAAATCGAACATATCAAATACTAAGTTAAAAGTGAGAAATGCCCAACATAAAGTAATGATATTTATGTTTTTTACTTAGGATTCAAATATTAAATGCATTTGGAGCTAAAATTGTTTATGTCAACTACATATTAGTAAACTGTATTATTATTGTAATTTATTTTTGCGAGTAAGCCAATATAATAAAACTGGAAATAAATTTATAACACACACCCATTTTACAATAGTATCTCTTTAACGTCATGGATCACGGATTACGCAATTCGATAATGGATGTGTCACTTTCTTCACAAAACCCCTTTTAATGCGTTCAAGGTTCAACATTCACGCGATGCATTCACCTAGTTCACGTTACATCACTATCAATATCAATCGTAACATAATTTCAATCAGTGGGTACAATCTGTGACCAGTTGACTTGTGTTTGTGAAGCGCATGGTCAGAGCATGCATCTGGGGTAGATAATGCAGACTGGTACCGACGTGCAGTCGTATCTTGATGTTTATCACCACTTTATTCCTGCTTTCTCTGAGAATAACAAGGCATTATCTTGTGAGTAAGAGAAAATAACAAGCTGAAATCTGATCAGAGTGTACCACGCGGCGACAGGGCATGGGCCGCGGGACCCTCTGACCCTACGCTAATAGCTCGGAACAGATAACGAACGAGAACTAACTCAATTGCAGTCAAGTCAATTCAAATCTCATCAAAAATATGAATGTAAAAATAGGCCAAGTTCTTATGTGTCACCAAAAGAAGTATTATCTACAGTATTCCCAGTGCGGCTAGCACAAGTTGCCCGCGACTTGTTTGTCGCTCGGATCTCTCTTTCTATTTAACGATAGACACGCACTGAGCGACCAGCGAGAAAATACAGCTTGTGCTAGCCGTGCAGCAGCCAATAAGCTAAGAAATGGCTTTCGGCTGGCCATCGCTATCACGCTTGCACTTTGCACAGTTTGGCGACATTTAGATTATGTAATAACCATGTAATAGTATTTAAGATCTTTGTAACCACAACAAAAGGCAATAAAACATATGACTATGACTATGACTATCTATCTCTGTGCCATATTTCATCCAGTTACGTTCTGCCATTCTGCTTTGATTGAGTAACAAACATCCATCCAACCAAGCTTTGGCATCAATAATAATAGTACGATAAAATAGTAAGACTATAAACGATAATTATAGAACCTTGATTTTTTACTGTGTATTAAACTCAGACTAAAGTAATCTGTAAAAATAATGGGGATGAGAATAAGGGCCTGAGTGGTCAAAACACTGCAGTGCCGCTGGGCTTTTTCATCGAACTTGTCCGGACACACTGCCGTGTGTATAACTGATTCGTGCACGGATCAAAACAACATCATTAATTTCAAGCATCCGCCATTTACAATGTAGGGAAATTAATTAATGACGTAGTTGCAACCTGGCTAGACAGAACACAACACGTGAACCTCGCGTAAACGTGCTCGTCCCACCTGGTTATTAAGTCATAGGTATGCATTTCTTGGTGATATAAAACATATACATATCACAAACCTACTGGCCATTTTAAAAATGTCCATGGATCAAAAATATCCCTACATTGTATTGATAGGGATCCCCTTAAATCACCGACACTCATTTGATCGGGTATCCAATAACTTGCTAAAACAGATTTCACAAACTGAATAATTTTACGAACATATAATTTTGCAAAACGCTTTTTTTTTTCAGGACCATCTTGTAGAACCCCTAACCTAACTGCGAGGTCAGGTTAGTTTTATAAAAATTATGAAATATATAATTTCAGAAAAAAGAGTTTTGCAAAATGACATGTTTGTGAAATGAATCAGTGTGTAAACCATTTGATCGAATGTATCATTTCATCGCATTCCATTTCATCGAAATCCAATTTCTGCTGGAACATTATTGTTTTTAGATTTTCTTAAACATGGATTACGTTAGACCTAATGATATGACTATATGACCAGTAAAAAAGTAAAAAAAAACGCTGTCAGTTCACTTCTATGTTGGTATACTTTATCAGCATCTTATTGGCAACTTTTATTTTTTAAATATTTTTGAGAGCTAGTGACAATATTGTTATTATTAGTAATTTTACGAACAGAAGAATTATACAAACAAGATGCAGAGAGTCGAATTCCAGACAACGGAAACTAACGATCAATAAAATAATCAATCGCGTTACATTCAAGTAGGTAGGTACATAAGAAGTCCATACATTTCCATTATGCATTTACGATATAGCTATCAATCAAGAATGGTTATTTTTTTAATATTAAGTTTACAATCATATCAATCAATCAATAAATCATCATATTATATATATTTTTATGTTGTTATGTGTAATTTACGGGATCATTTACCTCATAAATTTAAGTAAAATCATAATAAAAGGTCTTTAATGTTACACGTAATGACATAAAGTTATCGTAATTGCTATTTAAAGTCAATGTTTTTATACCTTTTTAATTGTGTCATGTACTATCGTCAAATAAATAATGCAGATAAACAGTGTTTATCAATAAATGTTATTTAGATACTCATAATTAAAAATAGTCTTTTTAAATGTCCATAATTAATTTGAATAAGTGAGATGGAAATGAGTAGAGATTTTTGTCCAATTTGTTTGTTGATAATACGGTCGGCCTTGTAAGTAGCTGCACAGTGCACACTTTTGTATTTTGTCAGTTTAACGTTAGGTACGTTTGAACTGCTGCGGGCCTAGTAGGTATGGCTGCGTCTATATCGCGTGATAAAGTTTGGTTAAAGCATCGGTCACTCTCATTCTTATTTACGTGTCAGAAGGAGACAGATGCCTTATCCAAACGTTATCACGCGATAAACGCAGCCATATTAGGGCCCCTGCACTTAGGGCCTGACAAAGTAATCGTTAAAAACCGTAACTAATGGTTAAATCTCTAGCAAATTTTCCACTCCTTTTTCGAATTTTAACAATTAGTTGCTTTATCGACTGATCAAACAACGGGCAATAGTGCCTCCACTAACTTGCGCGGTTTGCTCGAAGCGGTGTTTAACTTCACGGACATGGTGCACGCCTCTTGAAAAATAGTAGAAGCAGCGCTAACTGACGCGGACGCATGCGACTCTGATTTGTGCGGATTTGTGACAGCAGTGGGGTTATTATGAACTATCTATGCCATTCATTTTACGCTGAGAGAAAGGGACAGAGTTATGTAACTGCTATAGCTCCGTCCTTTTCGTTCACCGTAAAATGAACTGGGTAGTGATTCTCTAAACAACGACGGTCGAACGGACGGACGACTGATGTCCAAGCGACGAGTTTAAGTAGTCCCGTTAGAGCTAACAAAACACATTTTAGCGCGTGCATTTTCAAATAAGTAGCCTTATACGTTCGACCCATCGGCAGGAACCATGCTGCTAAATTGAAAATGCACGCGCTACAATGTGTTTTGTTCGCGCTGACGAGACTACTTAATCTCGCCGCTTGGACATCACTCGTTCATTCGTTCACCTTTGCTTCTTTAGAGAATCACACCCCTGCATAGCTATGTCATAATAACCCCCCAGGCGCGCACCTGCTCCGTGCCCCCGCGCACAACAGCGGAGGCACTAATCCTGTCAAAGGCGTTAAAGCGACCAGGCACAAATTGTGTCTGAGGGGCTATTGCCTAACGCACTCGCCATCGCAATCGTTTTCATACAAAATTGGAACAATTGTTCCGCTTTGAAGTCGATTGCGATTGCGAGTGTGTTAGGCAATAAGCCCTTAGGACCTAAAATACCGAATGGACATTATTTCAATATGTATTAAAATATTGCAAAAATAAAACGTTCCTCCGTTAAAGCGGTTCTCCATTGCACTCTTACAATAACATATCGTAAAAAACGTCCAGCTTATTTATATCCTCTTTACTGAAAACCACCCTTATACTCGTATTTATATAACCTAACGTTTTTTTAGTTTTGTCCAATTCACACATATGTTGATGAGAAAATCTTTTTGCGCTATTATCATACTATGCTTATGATGCTACCATTTTTTGTTTGTTTTTTTTCTTGAACTTGATGTGACACGTAGAGTGTTAAAGCCGAGACAAAACCAATGGCACGAACTATACGACCCTTGCTTTGCTTGGGTGGAAACATCTCGCTTCATTATGGCACGTTTTAGTCTTTGGATAAATAATAACTATACTTAATGTCATCCTCGTAAGGCCCACGTCAAATTTCGTAAGTTCTTGAAAGAATCTTGTGTCATAGTCAACTAAAGTCAAAAGTCACTTTGACAAATGTCCTAAATTTAGGACGTTGGGCCTTACGAGGAAGGTGAAAGTAACTCTAGTTTGTTTGTTACGTTTTTACAGCTACTTTTTACTACTAAACTAATTTAAATGAAATGTGGCATGGAGATAAGTTTGTTCCCCGAGTAAGAATATAGTTAGGATACTTTTTAGCCCGGAGAATTGGACAGTTCTGAAGGGAATAGCAATAAATGACTTATACGAGGACAAAATCGCAAGCAACACCTAGTCTACTGTAATATACTTTGAGCTAACTACATAGTTTTATTAAGAAAGCGTTAAGAAGGATACTCGTTTTGTTACCAACCTCTTTCTTTGGGAACCCTTATTCATAAACGCACAATAGCTAAATTGTGCTTGAAATATGCTTTGTTTATCCGTCATTGTAACCTCTCCATTTGACAGAAAAGGACAACGCATATCTAATTTAACAAAAATTTAGTGTTTATGAGAGTTAGGGCCTGTTGTTTAATCAGTAGTTAAACTAAATATTTGTTAAAAACCGTAAATAATGGTTAAATCTCAAGCAAATGTGTCAAATTTTCGATTCTTTTTTCGATTTTTAAAAATTAGCTACTCTTTCGTTGATGCGTTATTGTTGTCTAGTATCCATAGCTCAATTTGGGACTAGGTCAATTTATGTGTGACTGTACCCCGATTTAATTTTTTTATCAACAACTAGCAACCCGCCCTCGCTTCGCTTCGGTTTATTTGAGTTTTCTATAACACACGTACATGAAACAAAATTTATTATACATAAAAACCTTCCTCTTGAATCATTCTATCTACTAAAAAAACCGCATCAAAATCCGTTGCGTAGTTTTAAAGATCTAAGCATACATAGGGACAGACAGCGGGAAGCGACTTTGTTTTATACTATGTAGTGAAGTGATAATTGCAAGAAGTACATACCCGCATATCCATCTTCTTGATAATCTGAGCGCACATTCACTCGCACTATAATACCATCACAATATTATTGTATTTGTCGTAAGTAAATAATAAAAGCCGCGATATCGCGCGATAGCCTCGGGCGGGAGATGGCGCTCAACTGAGGGTGCTAGACCCTGACCACGCACCAGATTGTTCCTCAGCTTTCTCCTTCGCACCCTTATCACATACCGAAGACGGAAAGAAAGATAACTATAATTGTTTACCTATTCAAATCTGTATTTGTTTTGCCTAATAGCGTTGGGTGAACCTACGTAGACACAAGTAGCCGCGTGTTTCTACCAAATACAATTAATAATTATACCGGGCTCATTCTTACTTCTCTAAAGTAAACAACATTCTAACCTCAAAATAGAATAGAATAGAATGAAATGAACTTTTGATGGCGAAAATAGCAGTTTTAGATAAAATCAAGCAATCACATTGGCCAAGTGATGTCCAAAATGTTTACTCAGTTTACTTTATTTACTATATAAGAGCCAAAAAGTTTTATTTTGAGGTTAGAAAGTTGTGTACTGTATTAGACAAGTAAGAACGAACACGGTATAATTCACTATAGGTACTGAACCTTATTTCAAATATCGAATAAATAAATAGTATTATTAACTCAATATTTATCAGAATTTTATTGATGGAATTTTGAAATATATTTTAAGCTATGACGCTGACTTCGCTTCTATACAACTTTGTCAAAAAGTTCCCGTAAGTAGTATGGATACAATGGCTCTAACATAATATAGTTTTCGTTTCTTAGTATTGGAACAAGGGCAATGAAACAGTTAACTCAGGCCATTCATAAAAAACATAGGTAAAAAAACGTTCCTGGAAAACACGTGACGGTATCAATAGGTAGGTACAGAGTATAAAACAAAGTCGCATAGAGTTATTCAAGAGTACGGTACAGATGTAGTGCAAAATGATTTTCCTTCGGGAAAACTCGGATCTCAGTCGGAATACGATGGCACCCGAACTGTCAATCAATGATTGTATTAAATGAGTGACGTTTTCATGTCCATTAAAATGGAACTTTATTGTTTAGTGTCAAATGACAAATGCTGTCATTTGTCACTTTGTCATTTGACACTAAACAATAAAGTTCCATTTTAATGGACATGAAAACGTCACTCATTTAATACAATCATTGATTGACAGTTCGGGTGCCATCGTATTCCGATTGAGATCCGAGTTTTCCCGAAGGAAAATCATTTTGCACTACATCTGTACGGGTGTTACAGAAACCGAAGCGAAAAGTACCTACGTACACAGAAAACAAAACACCAGCAGGCCTAATTATGGGTGTGTTTATCGACACGGATAAATATCACTTTCTGACCAGTGTGTAAGTGCGTGAGTGACAGAGATGCTTTACCCAGCGCAATAAAAGCGAACATAATACAGACATAGACTATCACCATGTTTATGTCACGTGCCTTTACGTACACACCTATTGCATTGAGATAAGAGTGTAATGGTCGATAGAACACTAATTAAAGGTTCAATTAACAGTAAATCGCTCTTTAGCTGGATACTGTACCAGTGTTATTCTTAGGAGAGTGACATGAAAACAGTCTAAATTGATAATAATATTTAATTAAGTATGTCAGTTTAAATAAGGCAGTCGGAGCAAGGCGCGGGCGCCGGCACCTATTTATCGCAGGGTTAACGATTTTCGCATGGAAAAGTACAGCTCGATTACAAGTGGCAAAGAAAACAATGTCACGTTATCTATAAATAGTGGGTCGGCGGTGCAGGGCGGGCGAGGCGAATGCGACGGCGACTCGCGCGGATTTTGGCACCGACTTTTGGAAGTTCCGAATGCACCCAGAATAGACTTCGCGACACCGATTTATGGCAATAAAACTCACGCAGGGGGCCGTCGTTAATGTTCGAGTAATTACATAAGATGAGCTGAATGGAAGCTGAATTTACCTATAGGTACTATTGTTGTGTGTAAATAATAATGTAAACATTAGTAATTCTCCTACCGTATCGACAAAGGTTTGCACACTCGATTTTCAATTGTTAATGTCAGACAAAATTCTTATCAATGACAAATGTTATGGCTGGTTAACAATCCTATCTTATCAATGTAAAATATTTTAAGTACTACAAAATTAACGAAGGTACCTACGTGCTTAACGCTAGAGGTAAACCCTCTTCATTTTAAAGTGTGCTTTCTTGCCGATGTGCGAATTTTGGACAAACATGAGTTTCTGAGAAAGGTACTGTTTCTGTGTGCACATATACATACAAGCACATGTGTGCACACACTTCGCAAACACACTTAATGGAGTCGTGGATCAAATATTTGTACATTCATGTATATTTATGATATTTTACGAAGATACTTAACCGATGAACGGTGGACGGGTCGGAAGGGGCCGCCCCAGGCGTACTTTTTCGAGTCAAATCGGTGAAATACTGGAAAAGGGCCGAATCTTAAGTACCCGAAACCGACGTGCGTGCATGACTCGATGTATGAATGTGGAGGAAGCGAAAGAAATTTGTCAAGATCGTAGCAAGTGGAAGGAAGTGGTCTCTGCCTACCCCTCTGGGAAGCGGGCGTGATTTGATGTATGTATGTATACTTAACCGATGTATGTAAATCTTGAAAGAAGAGACTAGTTAGTTAGGTCTGATCCTAGAGGACAACCCGAAGACATGCACCGGGTGGCCATTAAAAAACCGTCGAAAAGAGTTAAAAGAAGAATTTAAGTAACCGAGCACTTAGCAGAGGTGTTTTTGTCTTAAAAACAGCTTCTTGTCGATCGGTTGTTCGAGCAAGCTCATAAAAGTGACGTTGAAGTTGCCTAATTGAGAATGCACGCACCGAAATGTTACCACTAAGTAATTGAGTACCACTGGTAACAGCTGGATTTTTAAAGATGGGAAAAATCATTGCCAGTAGTTCCCACTGACGTCATGTTGAAAAGTCCGTCGAGATGACCAATATTAAGTTTTTTTCGCCGTACGTATAACAAACAAGCTTGGAAGCATTTCAAACATGGTTCTTGGGATGTATGTTAGCTTTAATTTAGTCACGTGGTTAGGTAAAACGAACTCTCT
Organism: Acleris laterana; assembly: GCA_963966035.1. Taxonomy (NCBI): domain Eukaryota; kingdom Metazoa; phylum Arthropoda; class Insecta; order Lepidoptera; family Tortricidae; genus Acleris; species Acleris laterana. The sequence goes on along the minus strand of OZ014450.1, from coordinate 7,378,201 downwards.
AAGTTTTTAATTGTTATGATTTAATTTGAAACTGTCATAATTCTAACAATTGCAAAAAAAACTCTTTTACTAGGTAAGCACGTATTAAAAATTCCAATAACAAAGATTAGCATATAAAGAACGAGCGGATAACATTAAGTAGGTAGGGAAGATGGGGTGGCTTCGTACAAAGGGAGCATTCGTACAGTGGTCATATCTCGACTATCCATCATGCTAAAGCGTTCATATTTATATGCGTGACTGCCGCTCATATGCATAGGCTACCCTCAAAAAGTGATGGCAGTGCAGCAGCAAATTTCGCCAGAAATAAATAATATGTGTTTCCGCGACCCGAAAGTAATTTTTGGTTCTCCTTTCAATGCGTCTGTCTCTAATAAGTTTTACTTGAATTAGAAAAAATATTTGTATACAGTTGGTAATTAGATGCTAGAGATTAATATGTAAACAATAGTTTTGGGATTACTTTTACGGTTATTTTCTATTTTGATTATTTTTCTGATCGTTTTGGTTGGGGTACCTTCGTGCAGTCAAAATACATGCAATTTTATACCGTACGAATGCACCCCCGCTGTAAGTAAAAAAAATGTATATCAAGAATAATTAGAATTACAAAACCAGGTCAGTAAGATATGCCTAAAAGATGACTAAAACAGGTAAAATAGCTGACAATCCAATGAATCCTGGGAAAAAACGAATAGTGTATGAAGGCACCCCACGTATGGGGTACATTCGTACAAATCCCATTTTTTGAGAAAACCATTATATCTTGGCAAAGTTGCTTTGTATCAAAACTGAAATACAAAATGATTATAGCCAAATAAGTGGATGATGAAGTAGCATTCATCTCATATTGAAAAAGTGGTTCGTTTTTTTTTTACAAGGCTTAGAGTAAAAAGTGTACGAAGCCACCCCATCTTCCCCTAAGTAAGCAGGTTTTTATACTTTTGATTGGATGACTCGAAATACTGCAATACCCACAACTCAACGACTTTATAAACCATAAATTGTGTTCATAAACCTAATTAAGCGAGACGTGAGAAATTTAGCCCCCAAAAAACATTCAGTTCAAAGCAATTTAAAATTCGATCGTAATAAGCAAAAAGGAAACATTTAAAAATATACCCACTTATCGTAACTACCAAATGTTCTGGTTTTGAACCTTTTTTAGTGCTTAATAAATAAAAAAAATAAAAAAAAATACCAAAAGTTTTTGGCAAGTAAAGATAACCTCTTCAAATAACGAGTTCGATGCCTTAGTAGTTGCTGTATCAACAGGGTAATGATTCTCTGAACAACGACGGTCGGACGGACGGACGAGTGAATGTCCAAGCGGCGAGTTTAAGTTTAAGTAGTCCCGTCAGTGCGAGCAAAACATATTTTAGCGCGTGCATTTTGCATCTGCCGATGGATCGAACGTACTTATAAGGCTACTTAATTGAAAATGCACTCGGTAAAATCTGTTTTGTTCGCTCTGACGGGACAACCTAAACTCGCCGCTGCGATTTCGCTCGTTCGTCCACCCGTCCGTTGTTTTTGAGAGAATAACACCCCAGCTAGTAGTAGCTGCGATTTGGTATTAAATAATTTATTAATTAACTAGCGACCCGCCCTTGCTTCGCTACGGTTTATGTAAGTTTTCTGTAACACCTGTATCTACATAAAACAGAGTTTATTATACGAGGGATAAAAACCTTCCTCGTGAATCATTATATTTATTAAAAAGCCGCATCAAATTCCGTTGCGTAGTTTTAAAGATCTAAGCATACATAAGGGTCAGACAGACAGCGAGAAGCGACTTTATTTTATATTTATGTAGTGATAGAACTAGAGTTTGCCCGCGACTTTGTACGCGTGCGATTCGTTTCCCGTTACTCCCTGATTTCTTTTCGTCAGGGGTTGAATTTCAAAAACCTTTCTTAGGTCACTCCTAGGGTAAAAAAATGTATTTAAATAAAAAGTAAATATCAAAATTAATGAAAAAAATTACATTATTGACGACTCGTTGGCCTAGTTAACCCTGCCTATGAAGCTAGCGGTCCCGGGTTTGATTCCCGGTGTGACGAGCGCGAATATTTGTTTATGGGTCTTGAACGTTTTATATAGGTACTGACCCGCAAAACTAAGTATCACACTTTCAATTACATATTCATTAAAAGTGTGATACTTCGTTTTGCGGACCAGTGTGTATATTTTTGTATCTATTTCTCTATGATGAGTATTTAAAAAAACGTTGTCTAGTAGGTATATAGTTAAGGAAAAAGAATTGACCGTCTGTAATCTAAACTAAGATCTATTTGTTAATATCAAACCAAAGGTGATCGTAAAACTACCCTCGTTCTTCAAACAGCACTGTGGGTTGAAAGGTTAAGGTTAGGCCCGGTAGTCTTGACGCAGACAAAAGATCGCGAAGTGGATAACAGACGGCCAAATCATATTTCCTGAACTATACCCAAAGTACAAGCCTTGAGGTTAGTTTGGGACTAGGTCAATTGTTGTGAGATTATCCCCTGACATAATGATAATTGAAAACATTGCAATGCCAACTACTTATGAGCACCTTAGTCAAACTTCCTTCTTTTCAAAGCATTTTGAATTGTGTAGGCATAAATCGCGATTTTACATCTTTCCGCACTAAAAACAGGTATATAACATTAATTAAACGGAACACGTTATAGATTTTAACGTTACACGTTATAATTTTTTTGATTAACGACCGCTTTAATATCTAAATATCTAAAATAAGAAACTGACTGTGATGTCAACGCATAGGCGAAACCTAATTTGGCACGTAAGTTCCTTGTAAGATCTAAGGGTGCACTTGTGAAATTCATCCCCTACGAGGTTAAAATGGGCCGTGGGAAAATAATTGTACGCGAAAGAAGTCGCGGGCGTCCTCTAGGACGTGTATAAAACCTTGTCTACGAGTAATGAGTAATGCTTAGTACTTAGTTGATTTGATTATTCGTAACGAAGTTGGCAGTCGGAGTCGGGAACCGAACCCGCTGCGGTCGACCGCGCGCCGCCACCCGACACCGGCGCGATGAGGCATCGCCGCCCCAGTTTCTATTTTTGGACGAAATACAAATGCATTTGTATTTAACAATCAATGAAAACTATTGATATTATTGTATTGAACATCGGACTGTTTCAGTCCATTTTGGCAGAACCAGCGACGTCAAAATTAGTTAACAGATTATTAAACAAGTAGGTCCTTCCCCCTTCCTTTACTTGAGTTTTTCTTAATTATATCTATTTGTATTTTATTTTTGTACCTATAGCTTTATCCAACGGGGCAGCCTTGATCAAGATTGATAAGTACAAATAGTTAAATAATATTTTAGGAAAAATCATGAGAAGATTGTTAAGACTACACCGAGCGTCCATTGGCGCACTCATTACTATTATTGTTATCTTATAAAATAAGTATTTTTTTTAAATCGATGGATGGTTTTTTGTTGTATCTACAAATGAATAAACAATGTATAGCATATAGTTCTCTTCTTCTTCTCTCCTCCATGCTACCTGTATCCCTTGTGTCGTCAACTTTACGGAAATAGTTATTTTCACCTCAGCAGCTCAAACAAGCAGGTTTTGCTGCTTAAAAACAGTGAGCAAAATTCAATTTTGCTGCGAGCGAGAGGCAAAGTAGCTTTTTAATTATTTTTTTTAAATGCCGTGAGCAGTGCTGGGGCTACTCACAACATTCGAAAAAATTGAACTTCACTTTGTTCTGTCACTTTCACTTCGATAGGAAAAAAGCGAGAGATAGAAACAACTTGATTCGAAGTTCGATTTTCAAATTCCACACATAGTAGGCCCAAAAAGAAACGCACGTTCGGATGCACACATAACCGTAAAATTGCAAATAAAACTATCTGTTAAACTTTGAAATATGTTTATTATAACTATTTTATACAGTAGGTACAATCATTTTTTTTATTTAATGTTTTGAAGACAAAATTAATGAAAAATAAGAAGTTATGTATCTACATAATTTTGTTATCGTTTTAACAATCTTTAATTTCGTGACATAAACCGCGGGGGCAGTTTCAGAACGCATTTCAAAAATAGCGGGATTATTGTACTTAAAAAAAAAATGTAATGTAATGTAAATGACGATGTAATTTTTGTTAATTTGTCCGCCATAGCCAATAGCCATAGACAAGGCCTAATTAGGTTTTTTTTAAAGCCACAGACTACATAAAGCTGTATAAAGTTGTGTTTGCACTACGGCATTATCAAGTTGAGTGACAGGTTTTATCTGTTTCATGTTTATTTTTTCCACTTTTTATTTTATTAGTATTTTGCAAAAATGCTTGTGATTGATGCATATGCGATCGTGTCGTTATTTAGTCGTGTATTCACCAAATGGTCACAACGGAAGACCTGCGTTGGCCCTACCAGCTTCACGCTGTGTTGTTCTCGCTGCTGAGGTGAAAACTTGTATGTCTCACACGAGACCAAAGTTTTTTACGTCTCGTATCTTTGAATCCCTCGCTACGCTCAGGATTCTAACCTAGAATCACTCGCTACGCTCGTGATTCAATAATAGAATCCTTCGCTTACTCGGGATTCAAAATCATCACTCGCAGCAAAAACCAACTTTGCTCTCTTGTTGAACAAATAACTATTGTGCAACAAGAGAGCAAAGTTGGTTTTTGCTGCGAGTGTTGGTTTTGAATCCCGAGTAAGCGAACGATTGTATTATTGAATCACGAGCGTAGCGAGTGATTCTAGGTTAGAATCCTGAGTGTAGCGAGGGATTCAAAAACACGAGTTGTAAATAGCTTTGGTCTCGTGTGACACATACAACTTTTCACCTCAGCAGCGAGAACCACTCGGCGTGAAGCTGGCAGAGCCAGCCTCGGTCTTCTATTGTGACCATTTGGTGAATACACGACGCAATGACGATACGATCGCATATGCATAAATCAAAAGCATTTATGCAAAATACTAATGAAATAAAAAGTGGAAAAAAGAAACAGATGAAACATGCCACGCAACTTGATAATGCCGTAGTGCAAACACAACTTTATACAGCTTTATGTAGTCTGTGGATTTAAAAAAACAAACTAAACTAGGCCTTATCTATGGAGGACAAAAAATTTTTTTAGTACAATAATCCCGCTATTTTTGAAATGCGTTCTGAAACTGCCCCCGCGGTTTATGTCACGAAATTAAAGATTGTTAAAACGATAACAAAATTATGTAGATACATGATAAACTTCTTATTTTTCATTAATTTTGTCTTCAAAACATTAAATAAAAAAAATGATTGTACCTACTGTTTAAAATAGTTATAATAAACACATTTCAAACTTTAACAGATAGTTTTATTAGCAATTTTACGGTTATGTGTGCATCCGAACGTGCGTTTCTTTTTGGGCCTACTATGTGTGGAATTTGAAAATCGAACTTCGAATCAAGTTGTTTCTATCTCTCGCTTTTTTCCTATCGAAGTGAAAGTGACAGAACAAAGTGAAGTTAAATTTTTTCGAATGTTGTGAGTAGCCCCAGCACTGCTCATGGCATTTAAAAAAATAATTAAAAAGCTACTTTGCCTCTCGCTCGCAGCTCTGAGGTGAAAAGGGTATTTTCGTAAACTCATGACATAGTTCAATTGTTATTTAGTCATATACTTACCTACCCTATAAATTGTGTATTCATTTCAAAAACAAAAAAAACATCCTTCAACTGGAAGACAGTACTTTAGCTATTAGAAAACACAATATTTAATAGTAATGAGGGCGCCAATGGACGCTCCGCGTAGTCGCGCTTGAGGTACTGCCTGTGCCTCGAGGAAATATGGATACCAACTTTTAGTAGCTATTCAATTTTATCCATGATAGCATTAATAGTCTATGGGTGTGAATTTATGTGGACTGCTAATTCGTTTTGTATTTTCAAAACCGGAGGTTTACCAGACTTGGGCACACACTTTTTTCGTCCATGTTTGGTCAATAATAGGCAAAGTCACCTTCCCGAGAAACGTGTGAATTGGGAGGTGTTGTAAAGCTATTGATCGACTTTGTTTAATATTCCAAGTCAATATTCGCTTATGCTTTAACATTACGTCAGAAGTATGGGATCACTCCTTCAATTATATTACTTGTTACTTTTTTACAATTTAACCCTCATAGGGAAAACATTAACAGCTTTATCATTTAAAATTAATCACATTATTCAGTTTAGTGTTGTAGAGCAGAAAATATCAGTATTTTACCCTTTTTTTCTTTGAGGAGCGTGTTAAAATCAAATTAAGCGGTTAATGTAGCTGGCTGGAAATTATTTTGGTGCATTGCCAAAGAACCACCGTGCTTAACGCGACGACATTCTTATATCACAAATCAAATATCATATTTGGGTCGTTTTCAAATAGTTAGTAATTTATCGTACCTACTTTGCTATTTCACAAGCTTCTGAACAAAGAGATATTTAAATTGCTAAGAACACAAAGTTATTGTCAGCAACCGTGTTAGATAGCGACGAGTTATCTAAAGTGCACTCGGTTCTATTTATTTAACGCATATCATGACCTAAGACAATAGTGAGTGTTACTGCTTTAAGTAAAAGCATAAGGGAATTTTCCTATAAGTAGAAGCCAATTTACGTGTCGTTTTCGTATAAAACAAACGTAATAACCATAACGCGCCATTCTTTAAGACTTAAATCTAACGATTTGTTACAAAAACCAAGACTTACAGGACGTAGTTATCATCTGATCTGGGTTTTTTACTTCCTACTAGCGTTTTTGTTTTTTGTATATTTACTACTAGCGTTCCGCCCTTCGCAAAAAATAACCTATGTTTATCCAGAATAATGTAGTCTCTCTCAAACGGTGATATAATTTTTAGAATACGTTCCGTTATTTCTTTTTTTTTTGTTTGTTATCGTTGTAAATAATTGTTTTACTTACTTACTTACTTTACTTACCTACCTGCCATCAATAGTCTGTGAGCTTGATTACCTTGCATAATTTGCATATGGCATAAAAAAAAGATTTTTTATTGTCATTTCAACAAATATTTGATACAATAAAAACAACACCCGATAAGTCCTCAAAATGTGTTTATAACATCAAGGGTGTTGGAAATAAGTATGTAGGTGTACAGAATGATAGTCCCGACCAACCAACCATTATTTCTCAAACCTAAAAGTCAAAAATATACTTTATTGCACATAAACAATTACAGGACAATTTACAATAAATTAAAGCTAAAATAAAACCTACTTATCACTAAACTAAATACTATAAAATTAAAACTAAATAAAAACTAAAAACTAAGAAAGGGCCCCCGTGGCAAAGTACCACAGATGCTGGCAGCATTTCCTCGTTGTACAGCAATGCTTAAGCGTTGGCCGAGGAAGCTGCCAGCTCTATGGTCTCCGTTGGTTTCTATTAGCCTTTTTGATAACTCCTTAAAAAGGCTAATAGCACCGGGTCCCCACGGACCAAGGGTCTCGACGCCGAAAGGAACGAAGTGATATTCCGCACCGAGACCCTTGTACTTATTTTTCTTCATGTTTTCGGCCGCCTCAGCCGCCGCGCCTGGTTTAATTACCGTTCCGCGGAGGTGTGACGAGGCTAGGGTATCTACACAAGTAGCATCCCACACCAGCACTCGCCCCATACTCCACGGAATTAAAGACATACCGTCAGGTCTCTTGCCGTCGTCCCTAGCGATACCGGTTGGCTCTAGTAAAGCGGGAACGTTGACGGAGGCAAGAGACCGGCGGATAATGTAAGATAAAGTCAAAATAGGGGATCTCTTGCTAAACAACATTTCACAAACTGATTCATTTCACTTACTTACATATCATTTTGCAAAACGCTTTTTTCCAAAACTGTAAATATTTCTGGATTTATTTAAAAATCATCTTGTAGGTAGGTTAGTTTTATAAAAATTGAAATTATTAGTTTCGGAGAACAAAAAGTTATGGAAAATGATATGTTTGTAAAATCCAAAATAAGGCATGTCGCCAATGTATTTTTTGCAATGCAATAATAATAATAATAATAATATAGTTATTTATTTAGGCAATGCGTCCTTATGCCTTCACAGGGTGTTATATGCGACAGATGCATATTACACCCTGTCAGTTGCAGATATGCTTATTAGTCAGGAGGGCAGAATTGTCATAGTCATATTCATTTATTGCTTTATGTTGTGCTTGTGCCCCTTGATAGCTCGGAATGCTCGGATAGGTCCCTGACTCCGACACGCGGTCTGGGAATATTCCACTCCCCGATTGCTCGAACCAATCGCTTTATAACCATTCAGTAAATATTAACTACAAATAAATATGATAATGAATAATGTTTACCTTCGATGTGTGTAATCGCTTAACCGGAATTGGTTAATGAGACATCCTCTCTCATTTATAAAATCTTTGAGATTGCTTTCATAAGGCTTGTAGAGTACAGATTTAGTGAATAATCCTTTCCCATCGTTTTTGGTCGGATAACTTCGTATTTCTCTTGCGTTCTCAGTTGGCATATTGATGGGTACTGAAGCAAATTGAGAAAGCTAGGTAAATACCAACATATCCGACAAAAAACGATGGGAAAGCATTATTCACTACATTTGTACTTGTTTGTCTCGTGTGTTCCTAATTAGATTAGCGCGTCATGCTCATGCGTGTGCTTTGCTTCAATTAAGTATCTGGAACAAGCTATTAAATACTGCCGTGATACTGTGTCATTGGCCTCTAAATCATCTTTAAAGACGTAGAATCAATTACGATATTCACTTAGACGATGACAATCAATTATTTATATCCGGCTGGAATCGGAATAGGAATGGAAAGTACCGTTAGCACAGTAGGGGCGATTCTACTCGTTAAAACCATATCGCCTTTGACATATGTTAAAATGTTATCAACATCGACAGCTCTATTTGCTTGGAGGCATTCCTAGGATTTTAGTCTTGACAATTGGCTAAGTAAAGTTTTTGCAAGATATGTATTTTTTTTTTTTTTCGATAGTCGTCATCCTAATGATCAAGAAACTGCGGCTCTTTTATTTTTATTTCCTCTGATATTTTAGAAATATTTTTTTTAGTTATGAAGTTGACATTTGTAAACTTTAATGACCGACAAGCTTGTTGCCTTCGTACTTAATGAAATAGAAAAAAAAACACTTCTACACCTGTCATTGTCAAGTCAAATCAAAGTAAACAAACGATTCAATTCAACGGCTCTTTTCTGTTTGCTTGAGTTTCATGTGACCAGTGTTTTTAGAAATTTTTAACGATCTCAGAACGAACTCCGGACTTTCATTTTGTAGAGCTTTGTAGAGCAACCTTTGCACAATATTTGGTCTACAATTTATTTTCGACCCCTTTGGCACTTCTTCTTGGACACCGATTTTGTTCCTTTCACAACGACTCTTGCTCTGCTTTTTGATACCCAAGAGAGCCCCTTTGAATTGTACAATCCACGCAATGAATTCGGCAATCCCACACGGACTTTGGAAATGGAGTATTACAAAGATTTACTTGAATTTACTTATTTGAATTGAACCGTTTGTTTACTTTGATTTGAATTGACGTTGACAGATATAGAAGTGACAGTTTTTTTTTCTATTTCATTAAGTACGAAGGCAACAAGCTTGTCGGTCATTAAAGTTTACAAATGTCAACTTCATAACTAAAAAAAATATTTCTAAAATATCAGAAAAAATAAAAACAAAAGAGCCGCAGTTTCTTGATCATTAGGATGACGACTATCGAAAAAAAAAATAATATACATATCTTCCAAAAACTTTACTTAGCCAATTCAAATGTCAATAGGTCTCAGGTCCCTGAGGCTAGTGTGCATGTGTTCTCTTTGCTATAAAATAGAACCTCTAGGTTAGCCGGACAACACGTGGTTACTTATATGTACCAAGCATACTTAGCTAGTCTAAGAGCAAGCACACATAGATAAGACGAATCATAGACTAATTAGTGACGTAACGTCCTGAGGCCAAGTTATGGTAGTAGTTGTAGTTTGTAGGGCGCGTTTTACGTCCCTACTCACCTTTTTACCCGACTGCGTGAAGCCAGAAGAAGAGTAATGAGTTAAAATAGTAACAGTTCGAGAACTTCTGAATTAAAGAGTGATTTTAATAAATAGGGTGTATATATTTATTTTTCTGTTTTCAACCTTTACCCGATTTTCAAAAACGGTTTTTAACCTGTATGTACGTGAGATTCTTCGTTCCGAGCCAAACGCATGGCCAGATTTCGTTAAACGAGGTGTCGTTAGATTTCTCTTAGCGTCACGAGCGTCATTGAGTTTTTTTAAATGGCTGATTTAAATAGTGTAACATAGGAATTTAATAAACAGGGTACAATGAGACGGCAGCCCTTTTGTGTAAATATACATAATATCATAATAATTAAGCATGTTGAAAAGGAAGAATTTGTAATGTATAAGTAGTCAGTTTTTAATGACTAGAAACGTGACAAAATTGAAAAAATAACAAAAGTATTAAAATAATCATGTTCAATAATGATATCAGGTATAAATATTAGTTTTGGTGTGCTCAACGTCGGGCCATCGAATGACCCTAGCATCTGTTAGGGTTAAAACGATGCAATTATTTGCATAAAACTTCAACAAGCTCTTACGCGAAAAAGGTTAAAAATATGAACAAAAAAATAAGTAGTGTACTAAAGATAGGTACTTAACCTCCCATTTTCGGGCGTGGCCGTCGTCCCTTTCCACCCTGTAATAAAAATATTAAAATGGGTTTGGTCATTGGGTCGGGTCGGATCGGGTTTTTAATCCTACTTTTTGTCACTCTTATATAATTATATTAATACGAACAATAATACCACTGGGAAGTGAAGCCAGCTGTCAGCGCCTGCCTACAACTAGCTGACTCCGGAGCGCGGTGCCATCAGCTGACCACATAGTTGGCAAGTCATCCGGGCTAATCTTATTACGAGGGACTCAGCTGTAGGTACCTAGTGCTACTTTCAATCAGCTGTTATCAATGACATGTGTTACAAATGTTGAGCCTCTTACAAAATTCATTCATAATCTGTTTTAAGATCGCATATTGAGTATTACTCGTAAGTAACAGAGTGTGCACTGTGCAGCTAAGGCCGACTGGACGTAAATCCGTGTACGAAATTATCGTTGATGCGATGTTTCCTATATAAATAGGAAATTTAAGTCTTTTTCCCGTTGACTTTTTATATTTAGCAATGTAAAACAAACACGTAAAATCCGGTCTATAAACCGCCGCCAGATGCGCATGCGTGGCAAATGCAAAAATGTTCCTTTTGGACCAAATCCAAATCGCGGAGTAAGAATTTCGAGCCGCTTTGACGCGTTTAATTGAACAAAGAGAGTTATTTATAAGTAAAGTACCAAACCACTAAATAATCAGTTGAATTATCCTATTGGGGGCACAAACAAGTAAAATTGCTTTTTAATTTGTTTTTAAAGCCAAAGAATAAGAAGCATAAGTAGGAAGATTAGTCTACGAAGGTTAGTAAAAGAGAGGAAATTAACACAAAATCAAAAGTAAAACCATTATTTAATTAGAGAAAAACTAAAACTATCTCTCGTATCTTTTGTGGTTTCATAAAGCTAAAGACTTCTAAAAAATATCGCAGATAGATACGTACCTACCTATTTGCTATTTGATACCATATCCTCTATATCACTTTGCCGGTTATCGCCTTGTTGTTGATATTTATTTATCATTATTACTATGTTCACTCAATAAACACAATAGCGACGACCGACAAGGTAGACCTAGGTACTCTACTCATATAGATAATAATTTCTACCTTTTTACCTTTGTAAAACAACCGTAAGTTGATCATAAGTGCACAGACAAGGAAATGTTTTGAGCACCATTAGAGAGATGGGCAATTATCAAGGTAGGTAATAAATAATAAACCTACCCCAAAGTAATTTTGCATCTTGTGTATAAACTTAGTTTACCTACACAGAGCATTGGGTCTACAACCACACGGTAATACACCCGGTGGATTAGTGATGGGCAGGCAGGACGTAAATTTAAAACGACTTGGAAGGAGTAACCCATTTCAATGAGGTGTTACGACACTTGATGGCCAATGCACCAATGATGGACACTTTTAGGTCTTAATTCAAATTAAATACGGTCAATGTTGGAAAACTAATAAAATTAACCCTTATCTTCTGTAGGAATCAAGTGTCATTCATTGGTCCTTGTCCATTACTGGTTCCGTCACCCTACAATGTCCGACCTCAAATGATGAGGCGAGGTAACACTATCGTATGATTCTACTACTCTTGGTTAGTCTTTGGTAAGTCATCAACAATGAGGAGAAATGGAACACTTGTACGAAGTGAAGTGTTGTGACATTGTAGCAAAGTGAGTGTGACATTCGAGGAGCCTCATGTATTAGCTCAACACTAAGGATATATTGGATATTCACCCATCTCCCGTCTCTCGCACGTAGTACTGTCGAACTCAAGAAGCTCTACATTTAACTACTTTTTTACTGTACCGCGTTTAAGTGAAAACGGTTTAAATTTAGTACCTACATCAATAGTTGCGAAAAGGTACTAAATTAACAGCTACTTCTGAGTTCGACTGTAGCTGTCTCATCACAACTAACGCAGCCAGTTGGTTAAATGCCGTTAATCTGCTGTATTACAAAATGGTTATTCAGTTAATTTCCTTGAATGTACCTTGTCCAGCCTAGCATATCGGCTTCAGTTCAAAAAGACAGGTTTATAGTCAGGAATAGCGATGAAATTGAACCCACCTGTACCAAAGACGCGCGCCGCCGCCGGACCTGCCGTAATAACAAACTGAGTTATGATAGGCTTCCTGCGATAAACGTTCAAATATAAACTATAACGGACATATTTAATAATTAAAAGCATTTTCAGTTCACGCATCGATAGCAAATATGTTAATGAGAAATTATGAATACAATAGCATTTCTTAAGCCTTCTTTAACGGCTCATTATGTGTTATTTGGTAATGATATAATTACTTTCCGTGGATGTAAAAACATCTCGGCTGAGCTGCTATTTTAATTAATATTTTAACTGGTAACGTTCATTATTTATTTTCCCTTTCATGCAGGAACTTCGAGAAATGTATAATAAGAATATGGATATAATGACCTTGAACTTTTATTTTCAAAGTATCTCAGATCCTAGTAGATGAATAGACCTAGCTAACGAGATACCTTGAAACCGAATAGTGTAACAAACACATCGGATAATACCTAAAGGAGAAATTCAAAATTGTATTTAGTTTTACTTAATGGCAGTAGTGGCGACGCCACGGCATCATGCAGAGTGGCATCCTGTTTGACACTGTATAATATACTCATTGAAACTATTGCCATACCTTTTTATTTTGTTATTTATTGTTTTATGAAACACAACTGCAAACCTTGTGCAGGGTCCGTCCGGATCGCTACCACCATCTTATCCATTAACCTACCGCCAAACAGCAGTGTTCGCATTGTTGTGTTCCGGTTTGAGGATAAGATAGCCGGTGAAATTACTAGCTATAGGCATTCCATCTTAGTCCTCAGGGTTGGCAACGCACTTGCAGTCTTAGGATTGCATTGCAGTCTTGTGAATGCGAATGTCTATGGGTCACAGTTTCCACTTACCATCAGGTGGCCTGTGTGCTCGTTTGTCTTCTCTACGCCATAAAAAAAATAAACTAGGAGAGCTGCGATTACACGCTGACGCTGCGACGCATGCCGACACAACGCGGCAGACTGCCACTCATGTCGGCACTCTGGGCTTTAAACTATAAATAAGCTAATCCTGTTGTAAACAACAGGATCCAATCGTTGTGTCCATTGAGATAACCTCACAAGGTCCCCCAAGAACCCATAAACGAAGTACACTAGATAAAAAACTGGTATAAGCGACTTCACGAGGTTATTTTAGCGGCAAATACAAAAACATCTAACTAAAACCCTTTTGTAAATAATCTTATCCTGATTATATACCTGTTTCTCAATCACGCCAGAATGGCTCGTGGATTTGGATGATATTTGGTACAAAGATAGATGATAGTCAGAAATAACACACAGGCTAACTATTTATCCCGGAAAAATGAACGGTTCCCATGGGAAGAGAAAAGTACGAATTCTACACGGATGAAGTCGCTGTCAGAAGCTAGTTGTACATAAAATCAAGAATTTATTTAATCTTGAAAAAATAATAAAGAATTACTTAGATCATTAAGTAATAATTCCCACGAGGGTAGGTTTTTATTTGACCTGTTACCTTACCTCAGGGGGTGAACAGTCATTTACATGTTAGGCTATAAAACAAAAAACACGACCCAAAAAAAATATATTTTATATGTGCAGATTGAGCTCTTTCAAATGACACCCTATTTACTGTAATCAAATCACTTTCATTTTTCAACGCCGCATTCTAGACCCTTTTTCAATTATTTATAAGATTAATTTCATATTATTTTACTAAAACCAGATGCGCTGAATTGTCGCTGACGTTTGTGTCGTCATCCCTGTTTTTCGTTTTGTTTTTTTGTTTTGTTTTAGATATTTAAGTTAGTTTTTTAATTCAGGGTGAAAACCAGCGCCGCGGCTTGCTGTATGGCACAAAGCTGAGAGGGGCCCTTTTCAAGGCCATGTTAAATGTTCTTTTTTCAAATGTGTGTATGCGTTGAATAAATGATTTCTATTCTATTCTTGATTTCTATTGTCGCTTTAATGTATTAAAGTAGGAGTGGTTTGAATTTAATACATCAATAACCGAGACAAAGTACTAGAACGTACCACTACTTCTGAGTTTGATCGTACATATACCAAATGGCTCTCTTGACTCAGTCGGGATCACGCACCAGTAATCCTAAATACAGATAAGATATATCAATAGCTATATGTTGTATTGTTCAGCGGTTAATCATTCTGATAGTATGCATCGTATTGATCTAGACGGGCGCTTAAAGAATTACTGACGTTGCGTTCAGGGAAATATGCACTTGTGTCGGTTAAAACGCATAAAGGAGATTCTCAGGGCACGTTGTTGTTTATTTATCAACAACTAGCGATCCGCCCTCGCTTCAAACTAGAATTTTATGACATAAAAATATTTCTGTTGAATCACTCTATCTAGTGATGACAAGCGTATTAAAATCCGTTGCGTAGTTTGAAAGATCTAAGCGTACATACAGACAGACGGTGTTTCAAACTATGTAAAGATTTTATCAAGCCTGCGGAAATGGATATCTGGGACTAGACAATAAGAGCCACTATGACTTTTACAAAATTATTGGAACAGAGCCTCTGTCATGCACTTTGAGGAGGTCATATAACCAATCTCAGATCCACCCATACCTACTAAGCTCCCTTTATTTTGTGAATAAACTTGATCTTCTGGAAGTAGAAAGAATAAGATTTATATTTTTCTAAAATAACCGTTATTGATATAAGTACAGAGTTCAATCAACTCCTCAATAAATCTACTGCTGCATCGTTTATATATAGCGCAACGAAGTTCCTATAGGAACTCTTGAAAATACCCAGACAGTTCACTGGCCTGCGAATAACTACTCATACTGAAACCAAGTACGTACCTAAGGAATATTTTATCCTC
The DNA here is from genome assembly GCA_963966035.1 of Acleris laterana. Classification (NCBI taxonomy): domain Eukaryota; kingdom Metazoa; phylum Arthropoda; class Insecta; order Lepidoptera; family Tortricidae; genus Acleris; species Acleris laterana. The sequence goes on along the minus strand of OZ014450.1, from coordinate 7,362,613 downwards.
AACATATTTTGTTAACTGAAGCGCATTTTGCAGTTTGAAATATGTGGGTAGGTAATATAAAATTTTAGTTGACTAGAATTAAACCCGAGGTTTCGACTAGCAATAAAAATTGCAGAAGTTGACTGCTATCTTACTCTTACTTTAAAGTGAGAAAAAGACGCAAAATTGTGCTTTTTGCTCTAGAACTGAAGTTCAAATAAGACAGCGATAAACTTTCGCCTAGGCATTCAATTTTATAGAAAGGAAAACGCCTGGAAGCGGTTGCATCTAGTCTGGACCCCCTGGGCTTTATTGGGCTTTATTGGGCTGATACAATAGCGACTGCGGCAAGCTGTCAAATGTCATATCATTTATAATGGATGACACAAATTTTAATTTCAATTTTAGTTTCAGTACCTAGTTGGAGTTGTAGTTATTTGAAATATTCTATTTATTTATTTTCAGATCCTCCAACTGAAGAATCAGCATCTGCTTTGGAAGAACCATTTCACTGATCACTTGTAACTTCAAACCTTGACACAGGCAGAAAGGTTCCGGTAGGCTTGTATTCTACCTACACGATAAATCAATATTTTGACATGTTATCCTATCGTCAACATTAATAACTATTATTTACTTGACTGTATGGCGGCCAAGTTAAAAAAAATACGCTATACATATCTAGAATAGAGCCCCAGTTGCGAGTCTGTCAATTTGCATGACTGATTTATTAGCACACTTTAAAAGAGTAAAAATATGCATTAAAATGAAGTTGAAATACTATTTAAACTGACCACAGTACGAGTATCATAATTTGTTTTTATTGTCATTAAATTGCAGTGTGAGAGGAACCGGCGCCCACGCTGCCCGTCGCAGGCGCAGCCCTTTGATTGTAATTTATGGTGGGGACGCTAGGATCTCTTCCTCGTTGCGATATTGTAAATTGACATGGTAATGACCGCCATTACTTATCATCACACATAATAAACTAAAAAGCGGAAACAACGCGCGACTAATTACGGTCACGGATTTTTTTATCCACAATAGAACTGTGTCGGCGAACCTCAATAACATTTTGATATGATTAGTTTTTGCGGTAATTTGACGTTACTTTATTATGACTAATTTTAAACTGGGGTTGAATCATTTTAAAAGAATACCCAAGAAGGCGGCTAACTGAATAGTAATAGTATACGCATTTTAAATGTATTCCGCATTCAATATTCCACTTTCGATGAAATGAAAATTCTGCGCAGAATAATAGGTGCCCATTTTAATTAACTATAATATATTTCAGAAATGTATTGATAAAGTGTATTCAACCTAATCAGTGACAATATAAACAACTAGGTACAAAAATGTGTCGAACCACTTAATAAAGGCGCTTTTCTTACTATACTGCATTTTATTAACTGCAGTACTTATAGTGAAAAAAAATATACCTAGCCACATAACGTTTATCCATACTAGTATTATAAATGCGGAGTGAACTCTTTTCGTTTGTTTGCTAATCTTTCACATCTAACCTGATTTTAAATAAAATTGGTACCTATGGAGATTCCTCAAACCCCGGGAAGGGTCCAGTTCCCGAGGGAATAGAGACGACTCCTACTCGGACCGAATCGCGGGCAGGAACTTGTATTAAATTAAGCAAAAATTAAGCTTATTTGTATCCACACTTACAATATTAATTAGATTTACAAAGATAAGTACCTACTTTTTTAAAGCAGACGCAAGGTACACGTTGTTTATTGTTTTTCGGTAATTACCTATTATAATTATAATGTTTTTCCTACAGAACAGATGAGATGATACTCATACAATTTATACTAGAACATTATTATATTAAATATTTAGTTAAGTAGGTATATATTTTTATAAAATGTAAATCAGGCAATGTGGTCCGTATAGTAAGCGTTGTTAATGTTTTTTGTTCTTTTTACAAAATAAACAATCATCAACCCAAAACTTTTTATAACCAAATTCGTTACTTAACATTGAACATTTTCTATAAAAATAATGTAAATATTGTTTGTCGATGATGGACACCAACATTTCTCGTAATTAGCTAGGTGATGAGGTTTTGGATTGTGTATTTATTTTAAATCTACCGTCATATTGTATCATAAGTATCATAACGCACATTTTCCTAAAAGCGACGTAAGAGGAAGTAAACTTTATCTAATGTAAAATTTCAAATCGGCGTGTCTGCGGACCTAAGTTTATTTATACATGGGCCCTACGCAACCATCGCGTCAGTAAACAATAAGAAGTCTTGGATAATGTCAGGCTAGAGACATTATCTGCGTGATAGTGCTTCTCTGATAACGATAAGATACTCGCTCTAAGGGCTAATATTGTCGCTGAAACGCCTAAATTTTTTAGGAAAGTACGCTTTAAGTATACCTACATTAATCAGTTACTGAAACACACGTTCGCATAAACGACTTCGTGTTTACTAAAGTTCCCACGTTAATTATGACTATTATGACATGACTACGGAGTTAGTCTCACTTAACACATTACATTTTTGGATTTGTTTTGTACGAATTTGAAGGAACTCGGCTCGTTTGAATATTCACGAAACCTCATGAAATCCGAACCTACCTACATAACGAAACATGCAGTTACCGAGCGTTGAACTCAGAGCAAAGGTCAAGGTCAAAGGTTTGCGCTATCAAAATAAACCAGCGTTTCGTGTAATGTTATCTTTACAAGTACAGCGTAAAAGTGACTATGATTCGTTAGTGGTGTAACTTGATAATGATGCGCACGAGTGAGACGGTGTTTTAAGCACCTATTTATGTTGCACCATGCACTTGCACTGACCTGTAATCGCGCCGGTTACTTAGTTCAAAAACGCGCAGTCCCCCTTCACACGCACATCACAACACACGCGTCCTGCGAGCGCGGTATCGCACTCGAAAGCGAAAGTAAATCCACTTTCTGTATTTAGTGTTTACATGTGCGGCGCTGCGGGCCGCGCCGTCGAGTCGACTGCCACTGGCAAGAAGGACGCGGGAAGGTCGCCCGCGACGCGCGCATGCGCCGCTATGCCCATAATACCGCCAACCCAAATTAATTCTGACCTCTGGCAAACTTTAGGCATTTGGTTTGTTGTGTTGTGGTCCGCTACCGGCACATGTCCGTAATAAATACCATGATTATCTACGTCGAGATATGTATGGCTGTATGAATGTACTGCAAAGGCTGAAGAACCGAACGAGCGGAAATATTCTAGGGTCTAGGACTCTAGGGTTATCCCCAACTGTAAAAAACTACTTCACTTCCATTATAAATTGGTAACAACTGGATTTTCCACCACTAAAATAAATTGGTTACCAGTGCAGGTAGAAAAAAAACCCATTTCAAACCAGTAGTACCTACCTAATAAAGTAGGGGTAACATAACAGGTGGGAATAGCCGACCACTATTTTACCCTATACCCCACATAGTCGAGACTTCAGGCGACGAAAATGTCCGCATTACCTACCTAGTTACATCTTCATCCTAAAAGCAAGCAAAGCATTAGTCAAATAAGGAACTGGTAAGTCACAAGGTTTTCAGAGCTATTAAAGGTTGCCGGAAACCACTACGGTGGAGATATTTGAAAGAAAGAAAAACATTCGAGACAAACAACAAAGGACAGAGAAGAAATACGCACAAAAAGAATGTTGGTGGTCCCAACTCAGCGAAACACTCAATGAAGATATCTGAAGTAGGCTTGGAGCCCCACATGGCTGCGTTTATCGCGTGACAGGATAAGGCATCCGTCACCTTCTGACACGTAAATAAGTACGAGAATGACGGATGCTTTATCCACATTTGACACGCGATATAGACGCAGCCATACCTACTAGGCCCGCAGACGTAGATTCTGTACAGCTGCGAGCCTAGTATGACTACAGATGTAGACGTGTAACAGATGTCACGCGACCCGTAACTGCAGCATCGTCCGACGGAATCACGTGACTTCGCGACTTCACTTCACTGTTCTAGCATCGCGCAACACTTATCTGCAGGCGACATCAGTCAGAGGAAGAATGCACTGCAAAACAAGTCAGGCGACGTCGCGCATCTATAAAAATGGGTAAGGTCCAAAAAGTTGGGCATTTTAACTCCCGCAATTAAATTTTCTATGAAAATTTCGCTTGTGTTCATCGTACAACGGATTTTTTTCGTCTTCGTTATTTGCTTGGCTAACTACGCTTAACTATAGTCCAACTTTTTGGTCCTCACCCAAATGTATCGTAATTTTGGTTTCTGAACGATGGAAAATACCGGACGAGTGCGAGTCGGACTAGCCGACCGAGAGTTCCGCACATGACACGGTTAACATTGCACTTTACTTGCCAAATTTCATAGTTGTAGGACAACGGAAAATACCCTATACATTTTGATTCCCTTGAGTGTCAAAATATACGTTTTTGCAGCATAAACGGCCGTATCTTTTTTTACGTTAATTTAGAAGTTTCATTTTTTTACAGCTTCATGGGACTGTAGACTTGAATATATGGTTTAAATTTCAACTCGATACCTCCACGCGTTCCCGAGATAAAGGGTCTTGACAGACAGACAGACGGACGGACAACAAAGTGATCCTATAAGGGTGTGCGCGTGTGTGTGTGTGTGTGTGTGTGTGTGTGTGTGTGTGTGTGTGTGTGTGTGTGTGTGTGTGTGTGTGTGTGTGTGTGTGTGTGTGGATGAACCGATTTGAATGCGGTTTTTCTTATTTGAAACCAGGTTTTTTGGCGGTGGTTCTTAGATATTTTTTTATCAAAATCGGTTAAAATAATAATCGGTATTAATATTTTGATTCAAGCGTCGACACGTCGTCGGGGTACCGCTAAAAAGACTGTTTTGGGTCGGGGGTTTTTTAAACTTTTAATTCTGGTATCTAACTATTCAATACCAGAAGTGGAAGCACCAATTCGTGCATCAACATTATAGGTGAAAAACTTAAGTAAAGGACCTCTTAATGTAGTGGAATACAAAAGTAATATGGAATTTACGTGAAATTTTATACAGGGTGTTTGGCAGTCGGGTGTAGGGGTTTTAAGGGATGATAGTAAGGGTCATTCTGAACATTTTTGACCACATTTACTATTATGCTAAGTTTCACGGTTTCCGAGATATTGATCATTTTAATAGGATTTTTTGTCATTTTTCCTTATGTCCGTGATACGAAAAACCCCTTAATTCAAGTATTAATTTAAAAAAAAAAAAAACAGTGTTTTCTTGCATGACTTGAATCACTATGAAATAAGGAAGTTTTAAAGCTACATGCCATTTTTTTTTCTTTACAACTTTTTGAGTAAACGCGCAAGAGTTACTTTCTCCATACTAAGAGAACCCCGCGTTTGTTTTTCACCAAGTATGGAAAAACCAATTTTGTGAGGTTACTCAAAAAGTTGTAAGGAAAAAAAATGGCATGTAGCGTTAAAACTACCTTATTTCATAGTGATTCAAGTCATGCAAGAAAACACTGTTTTTTTTTTAAATTAATACTTGTTTTAAGGGGTTTTTCGTATCACGGACATAAGGAAAAATGACAAAAAATCCTACTAAAATGATCAATATCTCGGAAACCGTGAAACTTAGCATAATAGTAAATGTGGTCAAAAATGTTCAGAATGACCTTACTATCATCCCTTAAAACCCCTACACCCGACTGCCAAACACCCTGTATACAGGGTGGAAAGATAAGTCGGGCCCTGGAGGGAAACTACCTTAAATCCTTCAGTTGGCTCATTTTACTTGGAGGAGACATTCCTTTATATTTTAAAAGATTTTCTTGTTTTTCCAACCAGCTAAGAATTAAAAAAATAAACACAATGATTAATGTTAACTTTCAGTTTTTCTTTAATTCTAAGACCAAGTGTGTCTTAGAGTCATTTAATCCCGAACAATAAACCTATCCATTAGAAGAATAAAATAGCGAGTTTTCAATTTATTAATTGTTAGCTGGTTCGATTCCCTGGAGAGACAAGAAAAATTTAGAAAATCTTTGAATGCAGATTTATTTCTTTTTAAAAATAAAGGAATGTCTCCTTTAAGTAAAATGAGCCAACTTAAGGATTTAAGGTAGTTTCCCTCCAGGGCCCGACTTATCTTTCCACCCTGTATAATGTCGAACAGTCTATACAGATGTGTTACAACTACATACATGCAAGAAGTCCTTTACTTATGGAGTAATTAGCAGACTCTTTGGCTTAAAGATAAATAAAAAAGTGTAATCGAACATAAATTGAATTTATGATGTAAGTTTTTTACAAAATAATAGCTAATTAGCTAATCATAAAGCTGACATGCAAATGCGACCTTATTTCCTAGACAACATAGTCAAATAAGTATATACAAAATCAAAATTAGGAAAACAATAGGTAATAAAACTTATCTAAGAGATTGAGATCGCTCCCTCTGCAGCAAAGGACAGATAAGCAAAATCTCAGAATAGCCAAATCCCAGATTAACACAAGGACAGATTTGCATAAAGGCAAATATACTTGGTCGAAAAAGATACAAACCTTACTAACCCTATTATCGATTTGTGACCTCTACGTTTGGCCAAAGTTAAAAAAGACAAAATAATACTTTCACGTTATTACCCATACACCTAAGTGGATTACGGTGTAGACTGGCCAAAATAACAGGTAGGTTTAGGTTATGTTAGTCCTTCAGAAGGCCCAAAATAATCTAGAAATAGGACCTCTGCGAAAGCGGAGCTCGCGACTTCGTTAAGATCTGCTAAAGTATACAATTTTATTTTTCTTTTCACATCTTCCTTTATGCGAATCTGTGTTTCTGCTAATGCGGGATTTTGCGTATCCATCCTTCTGCTGCAGAGGGAGATCGCTAATGCCTATGCGTCTCAGGGTGCCACTCACCACAGGCTTGTGTGCTTGCTTAGAGCAAACTTCATAACATAAAATACCTAACTAAATCGAGACGCAAGACTAAGTCATGGTAGCTCTATGTAAAATTATTATTAATGCTTGAAACTTCACCATAGCAGCAGGTGTATTACAATTATCACAAACGGTTTTTTAAAAATAAGTTACTTACACAAATACATAATAGCGGGATGTGTGATATGTTGCATGTTTACCACAAAATTATAAATTTCAGATCCATTGCTTACTACATTTTCTTTATTAACTTACGACTGATATGATCGTTGGGTGATCCCTCGTAGATTGCTAATAATAATTATTGAACTAATTACTATATAGACTACTAAAATCTTTGAATGGTTTAATACTATCTTATAATATAAATGCAAGGAGGTAAAAGATCTTTAGATTGATAAGTGCTCACTATAGCGCCATCTATCGACGTAGGTACATTATAACTTGTTATAGTATTTATAGTTTCCTAAGGAATACTAGTTAATCTCACTTAAAGGCACACTAAAACCGTGAATGGCGTGAATAAGTTGATAACTCATCTAAAAATAATGTAGTGATTCGAACCTCGTGCAATCTCATCCAAAAACAAGTATGCATCTCGCCTTATCCAGATGTTCACGCCAACCACGAACAAATTGATACCGACTAGTCAGCTACCAACAGATATTATTATGCTTATTCTTTATAAGGCAAACCGCAAGCTTAGGTTCCTATATACGATCAATGTTATTATGTTACCAATTCAGGATTGTTCATATTACATTATTGTACTCTTGTTGCCGCAAAATATTACATAAATTCATATTATTCAAAATATGTTTTATTGACACTGTGTTGGAAGGTAGGTAATTGAAGACATAAATTATTTAATTTGTATAAATTCCTTTTAGTTTCCTAAGGTAAGATTAACAACGCTAATTAAAACAAGAAATACTGAATAGGCAACATTACGAGTACATCGTATTCCTTAAAGGAACCTAACCTTTAAAATCCCTCCACTCTTATTCTATAATTAAGTGTAACAATTTATTGTCACCAACTACAGTACTCTTACACACCTAAAAATACTATTACAAAAATAAGAATACTATGCAACAATGATATAATAGTGACTAGACAATGTTAATGCTTAAGACAATAATTATTATGGCACAATGTTCCTTATGATAATGATAAGGTGGAAAGTAATTTGTGGAGTTGTTCCATTACATGATGCGGCGTAGACGCGCGGGGAGTGCCTGTCTCGCCGTCAGGGTTGGCACACAGCTGCACCAGGTCGACCAGGGCCTTCGGCGCCCACGGACCCATCAGCAGCCCTCGGCTCATCAGCCTCCCCGACAGGATCAGCCCAAGAAATATCTTCTCACAAACAATCTGCAGATTATTATTAACCACTCCATGCTGGCATTTGTACGTAATCAGATTACAAAATGACCGACAGTCGAAGTAATCACAGTCGCTATGTCGCTTGCACGGAGACCCGTTCCCTGTTATCTGATTGGTCACACTCAGAGGATAAACAAAGTCAACATCCAGATATTGAATCTTTTTGGAATCTACCGAGACACCAAAATGATCTAACTTTACATCGCATAGGCACAAAGTCTCTGGCAGTTTTTCTAATCTTAACAGGAAATCTAATATCATGACAGCCAGTTTGACTTTTTGCACCCATTCTTTTTTAGGACCAGAAATGGGCCTGAACGGGTCGTGATCCGGTAACGCAGTCAATTTCGGCACTGCGTACAGTAAGCCACACGAACCCACTAGCTGTGGAAAAATATCAAACTTTGCATACAATAGCAAAGCTAAATACTCGTTTTCTTGTAATAGATACCAAACACTTTCCATTTCGATTTCGCTTAGAGAACCCTTCAGAGCGTAATTATTGTAAAACATGTTCTCAACATCTATCTTTTTTAAAGACACATTAAATCGGAGTTTGACACTTGAAATAATCATGTTGGAGAAATCAGCCTCAGAAGGATACATCTTTTTGCTTGAACTGTCCCACCAGTGAAGGGCTTCATTGCGGCTCCGGTGCTTCCTGGCCAATTTGAAGAATAAGCTCCTGTTGCCTTGCACTCCAGAAAAAACAACTTCCTTGCCCATGTGAAACCTTTGACAGGAAATTGAAGTTATCTCGCCCAGTTCACACAGGTCATCACACAAGTTGCCAATCGAAACTCCACTCTGATAATCTTTACACTGAAACAATAAAACATAAACTGTTTATTTTTTAAATCACGTTTTTACGTAAGGTACTCTCGTAATTATATGTGTATGATACCAGAGACACATGTCATGTTTACAAAACATAATATGAGAGTGTAGGTAAACATAGAATTTATGGCGGTGTATGTTAACCACCATTATAAAAGCACACATTTTGTATCAGAAAAGGAATTATTTTCGTGATTATATCAAAAACCTGAAAATTTGTTTTATTAACCTTCATACAAATAACTTACAACAATGTCAATCAGTACATAAAAACAACCTTTGGATGTTTACACTTTCTCACTTTCTCTTCTGCGATCTCATGCCTCTTGTGCTAGTCCAACCAATTTTACAATCAAATACAAAAGTTTATTTCTAAAACTAAAACACATCCATTTTCATCCCCACCCACCGATGCCCCGTGGGGGATATAATAAGGCTAGTTAATTCGTAAATCTGTTATTCTCTCGCGTACTTATATGCTTAATTTGATATCCGTAACGGTATCAAAAACCCACGTACTTATAGGTTTACCAAACCGTGAAAACATTTTTATAATGTGAGTAGCCATGGTAATAGCAGTTATTTTAAAATTATTATAGCCCATGAAAAATGTCCGTGATGGTGTTTGGGGATCAACTAACATATCAATTGACAACGGGTCTTTTTTTAAAGTGTTCTAAAAAAACATGTGTTTAACTTGAAATGATTTTATTTTATATGTTTTTTGTTCATTGTTTACTGTGCAATTGAATGAATGAACAAATTTCTGCTAATGGCTAAAGACCTTAAACCACATAATTTTTTTCTACATCACATCTAGTGCTACGTAACACGGTTACAAACCAAATAATGTCATTCCAACCACTAGTCCAAAGCGAGCGTGGCAAACACCAATAATTTCGTTTTTTTTTTCCCAACATATAATTACCCCTGAATAAAAAGGGCATTCCAATTCTTATACTTAAGGGTATGAAGTGATAATTTTTTTTATGACATTTTTTTATGATCAAAGGAACAGTAAATCATTGAAATCAACTAGGCTGTATGACATTATGACGCCATACTGTTTCTCTTTAGTTGCTGTCAATTTAGAAGCGGCCAAAAGAACTAAACTAATTATGACAAACTTAGTAATTTCCTTATTAACCTTGTATAAAAAGTTATATATGTAACGTTAGACACGAGCTTGTGAGCGCTCTAATAACTGCCACAAGTAACTATGTTACTACTGTACTACCTTAAACTTGATTACACTTGGTTACATAAACAACTATTATATGTTGTTTATGTTTTCTTCATTATGATACCTTAAATTTAAAGGTGCCTGTATGGTGTTTTTGTACCTACATTAATAATAAATAAATAAATATGTAAAATAAATAGATTTAGGCAACCTCAGAATTTATTAAATGTGAATAATTAGTAATTATACTGAGGATCTCCTTTAACAATTTATGAATCTATAAACATAGATATAAAAATGAATACATTAACTTGAGAATGGCTCGACCGATTTGAAGAATATTTTTTGTGTTGTGTATGTTAACTATTGGCGTTACCAGGCAGGGACAGTTAATGTCTATAATAAGGCAGAGGACTTCTAGCATAAGAAAATGTGTCATATTAATTATTAACTTGAAAAATACAAACAGTTGATAAACCAATGAAACCGTTGCTAACCAAATGAAGGAAATAATTAAGATTAGTTTATGAATATGGGCAATACACGGCACCAACCAACTTGTACAAGTGTATACTCTCTTATGTTCAGACTTAAACAGCTCACATCACAAGTTCTAGGGATTTTAAGTGTTAAAATAGGACAACATTACATTATAGGAACATTATGGTACTTATGAGAACAAATTATGCAGTACTTACAATCTCTTTTATATAATAGTGGGGTTGTGTATTGGAACATATTAGGCCCCATTGAAATGACATAAGTACTAATCCACACGCTGCAACTGCCAACACGGCTATCAATAATGGTCTTCTTTTCAAAAATCTATAAATGTTTGCCAAAATCCACATCCATAGGTGGCATACTCTTTTCATTGTCATGATGTAAGTATCAGACGGAGACCTGAAAATCAACCATGAAATATATGTTTAATTAGAAATTATCTAATCGGACGGTCGCTAAATTAAAAATTAAAAAGAAAAAGAAAAAGAAATACACCAGCATAGCTCATTATCTCATTGATTACTGTTAATTTAATTATGCATAAGACGCAAGCAGACACTTATCGTTCTCAGACAACACAGTAATAACTAAGCTTAAAACTATTATAAACCAAGCTTAAAACTAAATACCTGTAAAGTTTTTCATTCGACAACATCTCCATAACGTTAACGTGCCATCACTATGAAATCAACAGAACGTTCTTTACATAATACGATAGAAGGGTGATAAAAGAAATTGGGATTTGTGTTTTGGAAATTAGACATTTCTGGCAATATAAAAAAGATAAACCAAGAATCGCCATGGGAATGCCGATCCCATGCCGGTGGCGAATATAAAATAAATATCGGTTGGATTGGATTGGACAGCTCGCCAGCTGTCACTCTGTCACTGTCATTATATATGACTATGACTATGACTATATAATGCCGGCGCCACACGCTTGCGGTGTTTGCCAAACACTGCAGGACGCAACCACAACGCAACTATGTATTAGAGTGAGCACGATGTATTTCCATCTCACTCCAACGTATGGAGTCGGCATCAAACGTCAATATTTTTATTTGATTACCTACCTAATACTATATATCGATACCTTAGTTCACAATAGTACTAATTACATTTGAAAAGTCATTGTAATTAGTATGTTTGTGCAAAGATAATAAGTTCGTAAGTTTACTGGCAAAATAAAATAATTTAGTACGATTGTGCACTAAGGTATCGATATTATACTCTATGATCATACTACTTATCCATTTTTGTTTTAGGTCCCGTATCAAACTTATGTTTTTTTGTCCTTCTGACTGTTAAGACCGTTATTGTCTAAAATTACTGAAATAGTTCTTAAAGCTTTTCGGCTGTATTAGTCAGTGGCACAAGGTTTTCAAATGCAATTATCTTTTCGTTATTTATCGTGTTATCTAGTCGGTATATCTGTATTAGGTGTAACAAATGCGTGGAGATTATAATAGATAATAAATGAAAAAACACCTTATTTTTTAAATAAGTACAGTCAACCAATTTGATTTCTAGGCCACTTTGGACTATGTTAAAGTGACGTTGTCAACCAAAACGTAAGAGACTCCCTATGATTTTGTTTACAACGTCATGTTGACAAAGTCCATAGTGGCCTAGGAATCAAATTGGTTGACTGTACGTCAGCCACAGAAATCCAGAATGAATGAAGAGTGTAAAAATGGCTCATATAGTCATCCTCGTCGCTCTTTACAAAAACGCTCATGTTAGAAAGTGAAAATCGTATTTATTTTTAAAAGCATTAATCAGATTTTCGGGGTTTGTGAGTCATTCTTACTTTGCTATCAGTTCATGTGATCATAGTTAATAGGAAAGTAGTTCGTCTCCGGCCCTTTAGGAGATTCTGATACCTATTGCCGCACTGTGGGACGAAAATCGGCTCTAGAGGACATAGAAATCGAAGTTCTCATTTTTATGATTTTTTGATTGGGATTGGTTTCATTTGCAGTTATAATGCTAAAATATTATTTTGGTTGGATTGTGTTTGGAAACTGATGAGTTATAATTTTTTTCCTTAAAATTTGTATGGGACGGCATGAAAAAGTCCAAATATCTCTGAAACCGCAAGAGAAACCGTTATATCCTCGCAGATGGTAATAAAAATAATTATTTGTGATTTTTTGGCGTAGTGCATATTTCAGTCATAGCTGCGGTTTTTTTTTGAAAAATCGATGTTATTTTGTCTTTTTTTTAAGTCCGTGGCGTATATTTTTTTTCAACTTATGTAGGAGGGGGAGGTAGCGGAATGCAAATACTCTTCTTACATATATAAATATTTATAATAAAAAGTAAAATAAAAAAAAAACGTGATAGAATAGTATTTTTTCTGTATAACTAATTAGAAATAAAAGTAGAAAATGTAAAAAAAATAACTATCCATAATGTGACTAAAATAAACACAATACATAATATTTTTTATTAGGGTAATATATCTAACGAATGCTCTATATCGGACTCATTTTGACTAGGTCTTATTGCCGTAATATGAGGATTGGAGGATAATAGAAGCATATTCAGTATATCCTCGTTACAAGCTTGCCTACTCCTTTTCCTAGAATTATGCTCCCTGAACCTCCTAAAATCTTTATTTCGAGCTTCGGAAGCCTCTTCCGAGAGACTTCCGATAGGAACAATGGCGTTGCTGGCGATAATGTCTGCTCCATGAATCAATAGCTTATGCACAGTTGACGGCATATAATACCAATCATACATTGCTACGAACTTTTGAGCAGTCTTAAAGGCATATTCCTTAAATTTCATAACATCAATTTCTTCTCCAGATGTTATTGCTTGCAGTATTACAGCAAATCTGCGAACAAGTTCTTCATCCAATCCAGTTATTGCTGCAGTTTTTTCAGGAAACTCGAAGAACCTTCTTGCTGTATTGCCATCGTTTGTGGTACCCGATCCCTGCTTTACATTATCGATCAAAAGGTTGAGCTCTTCCTTGAATCGGTCTTGAACAACTTTTTTCGTCTCGTTCATTATTTTTTTGAGTTCCTCGCCTTTTGCAGCCCATTTTTTAATTCTCAGTCTGTAAGAAATGTGTAAAATGCACTCCATTGAATTTATACGAGCATGTAGTGAAGATAACCCGAATTCATATAATTCTGTCGAAATCTGCTTCACTACAACTGAATCTAACTTATTCATTTCGGTAGGCTTAGCCAAACACAAGTAACACGTAGCATTTGACTTAGCTTCCGATAGATAAGTACAAATTTTACCATCTATCATGGTCATCTTCAAAAGGTGTTTTATTTTAGCTGTATTGTATTCCGTAGGAAGTAGAGCCTTAATTTCTTCTTCGAACTTTGATTTTAACTCCAAAACTACGGCTTTACTTTCCTTAACAAAACGGAACATCAATGGGCGACAATAAGACGGTGAGCAGGGTTTTGGATTCGTCCATAAAATGTCCTCACCACAAACCAATTTGAGTGGTGCTAATGCTGCCATGAATATGCTCGAGTCATCGTTTTCGCCATCCATTTTTTGTTTATATTTGCTCTGGCTGGATGCACCATCAAAACCCCATTTCGATATCAGCGTCAACTCTTTGTCTTCAATATTAGATGGTAATTCTTTTAGAATCCTCTGCGTAGTTAAATCCAGTAAAGCTTGAAGTTTAATTTGAGCTGATGAATCCGTTATGGTTATAGCGGATTTCGGAGGGTAACTTTGTAATTTCGCTGACTGAATCTTGTAGTATGATGGATAAAGATCTTCGGCTCCTTCTTGAATAGCTGACTCCCTTAAGGTCATGTATTGCCATTTAGTCAGCTTTAATGCCACGTAAAGACCGAGTGCCTTATCTGGTGAATATGTAACTGAAGTATTTGATTTCTTGATCATTTTTTGTATATTTGCTGCTGCTTCAGAATTTTTGAGCATGTACTCAATTACGGATGCTATATCTTCACGCCCATCTTCTTTCAAGAGTTTTGCCGCTGCATATGTTAATTCAGTTGAGTCTTCTCCTGTATAACTGTCGAATCTTCTCTTTTTTTGCTTGATTGATAGTTCTTCAAATGGTTTTCTGGATCGAATGGTCATTGTTCCAGTTGAAGTAGATAGTATCAAACATTCTGGTAAAGTAAAATCAGTCGTAGTTGACGATTCCAAAGGCTCAGAACACGACGAATCTTGAAGTAGTCCAAGGCTGAGTAGATTAGTTTGTAGACAGCTGGGCCAATCAACATTAGCTTGAAGCCAACTTTCGTAGTATTTTCTGAAGTCTTTCGTATTCCGGTTACTTTTTTGCCATTTCGTAACTGCAGATCGAGTAAACTTTGTACAGAATTCTCTAAGTATTTCTATTTCGTCTTCAGATAAACTGGAACCCAAACGTTGCACCACTGCTTCGAACAATACTTCATGGTTAAATGCCGGCTTCTTGCTTTGTAAAACGACAAATAGGTCCAAGTTGGTAGAAAAATTTGTCATTTTTAGGTTTTAGCAGGAGTACAGATGTTCACAGTTATACAGAATAATTGCGATTATCGCTCTCGGAAAAATGTCTGGTCTATTTATTGATGTGAGCTAATGATGATTCCTTAACCACTTCGTTAAGTAATCACCTACTTATTTATCAATCACTTATCAGAATTAATTAAGGGATCTCATTAAATCTTATAACTAATTACTCAAGAAATAATTACAAACTATTTACAACCAAAATAAATTAAGTATAATCCCATTACTGAATATAGTTCATTAAACATGCACAATAAATAATCGCCTCATTACCGGAAAAATATTTAATTGTTTATATTTTAAGCGATCATAATTAATCAAAAAATTGTTTGATTTATAATTTGAGTATAAAATATACAAAATATAAATATTCAAGACGTGTATTGATAAAATAATCCGCCAGGACTCACAAAAAAAACATCGATTTTTAAAAAAAAAACCGCAGCAATTACTGAAATATGCACTACGCCAAAAAATCACAAATAATTATTTTTATTACCATCTGCGAGGATATAACGGTTTCTCTTGCGGTTTCAGAGATATTTGGACTTTTTCATGCCGTCCCATACAAATTTTAAGGAAAAAAATTATAACTCATCAGTTTCCAAACGCAATCCAACCAAAATAATATTTTAGCATTATAACTGCAAATGAAACCAATCCCCATCAAAAAATTATAAAAATGAGAACTTCGATTTCTATGTCCTCTAGAGCCGATTTTCGTCCCACAGTGTGCCGCTCGGGCGCCTAGGGTTGTCCAAACTTGTTTTGTACCGTTCAGGTGATGAACCTACTTAGTTAGTCTGAGGGTTAGACGGCCAGTCTGACTTCAGTTTAACTAGAGCAACTAGAGTGATGGACCAGGGGGTCCAGACAAGATGCCAACGCTTCCAGGCGTTTTCCTTTCTATAAAATTGAACGCCTAGGCGTTAGCGTCCAAAATATGTTAGACAAAAGGAGTTAGAACAGAAAAACGTGCTGTCGATTCTACGATGTCCTCAATGTGCGCTATAATGATGATTTAGCCTTAAATTGTCTATGCTTCGCGCAAATTGAAACGTCAAGTGTCGCTGTGTCAAGTTTACATCAACTGTCAAAAGTTTATTTGCAGGTTATAATGAAGTTATAATTTCGGCTTGTAAATAATTATTTTTATATTTCTTTTAGTTAAAGTATCGTCTTGCGTCTATAGTTTTGATGTTTAACATGTTTTAGACAATAAGCAAAGTAACGGGCGGGTCTTTGATACTAATAAGGGCAAAAAAGGGCCTAGTCAGGGCGAAAAACACTTCGACGAATTACTGTTGTGATATCACAAGCTAAGTAAAACTGTGTCTACAGAAGGATTACTATAACCTACATACTACGTAGGTTTAGATGTTTTTAGGTACGTGCTTAAACTCTCTATCTCTAATCTCTAAATACCTAGTTTGTAATATTGCTACAGATGTAGTAAACAATCGTTCTAGGATAACTTTGTCTTGTTTGTTAATTAGCTTACTGGTGGGTACTAAAAGTTGACTAAAATAGCAAGATCCAGCAAAACATGTTGGCGTATGATTACCTACTACATCTGTACATAATCTGTTTGGATGTTGGTTTGCATAAATTTAAATACTTTTAATTTATTTATGAATGTTTGTAATTTTTATTTTGCACTTAGGCTACACTCAGGAATTACGTTTTCATAAACAATTATAAACTTAGTAAAGACAAAGACGCGGGCTAGTTGCTAGGTTTTCTATAAAAGTACCTATCCATAGTAAAGAGTAAGTAATTCTATTTGTGAGAGTAAGAATGTTACTAGAAATTTCATAATAAATGAATATGGCATTAATAAAAAAAAACTTGTAGCCACCTGGTATATAAATAACATATCATTAGGTACTTATCCTACTAATATTATGAATGCGAAAGTTTGTGTGTGTTTGTTACTCCTTCACGCTGCAATGGCTGGACGGATTTGGATTTAATTTGGAATGGAAATAACTTATACCCTGGATTAACACAGGGCTATTCGCAGTTGTCGACACCCCTTTGTCCACACTGTGGACCAGTTTTTAGTTACTTTTTATTTATGTACTTTAGTAGATATTAAACTAACACAGTTCAGTCAAATTAATTAGTGTGAAATGTCCACATAATTTCGAGGGTGTGAAGTACTGGGATTTTTTTTCCCAGTGTGGACAATAGGGTTGTGGACAACTGGGAATAGCCCTTAACACATAGGCTACATTTCATCCCAGAAAATTTAAAAGTTCCCGAGGGAATGACGTAAATCGAAATCTACGCGGACGAAGTCGCGGGCAGAAGCTAGTATCGACATAATCATAGCACAAAAGTTGAAGAATACTATTTTTGTGACAAAAGTTAATCTTTAGGAAAGGATCATGGGCAAATTGGGTGTGGCACCAACAGAATTTAAACCTATATCATTAAAAAGGAATTAGTTAAAACGTAATTTCTTAATATGGCCGCAAATACCTAGCTCACCGGAGAACAAAAATATGTGCACTTGAAAACAAGATTATGTTGATGATATAGTCCATAGAAACATTGGAAAATATAGTATTCTGACGGATATTATAGAACTGGGTTTAGGGTATTTGATTATAATACTATATCATCAACATAACCTAAGCAACTTAACGGAAAAGAGTTACACAGAGGTCGATTGTTGTGTAATGTATCTTAAAAATTGTGTATTGTGTACAACAAAACAACTCTCTGATTCTAAGAAAATTCTTTACTTTATTATTTATTTAGCTAAAGTTTATATGGACTATATTAATTTATTATCTGGTTTTCAAGTGCCCATATTTTTATTCTCCGGTAAGCTAGGTATTTGCGGCTATAGTAAGAAATGATGTTTTAACTAAATACATTTTAAATGTAAAGGATTCAATTCTGTTGATGCCACACCCAATTTCCATACAAAAGTGCCCATGATCCTTTGTATAATTCAACTTATATTTGACTTTTTACAGACTTCATATCCAGATCCAACTTGCCAAAGCTAGTGCAGGTAGCGGGGAACCCTTGCTGGCCTCACCTTAAGCTAAACTCCAAGCCTGAGCAAGTCTGCGTGTCAGCACGCGTAAAGAGCTACATCCTGGCCAAATTTCTCTGAACCAAAATCTGACGCATCCAACATGCGTATTTTGAGCACCAACACAGTATGCGTTAAAAACGTGACGCATAAGATACGTCGCTAAATTAACGGTGCGTCATCATATTTTGAGCACCGGTTCGGTCAGTTATGTGATATAAGTAGATACAACAATGAAATCACCAGAAAGCGACACTGATGACACGGTTAGCCTAGTTGGTCCTCTGCCTACAAAGCTAGCAGCCCCGGATTCGATCCTCGTTAAGGGCAAATATTTGTAATGAATTGATTTTCAAGTTAAGTAATCTGGAAACAAGGACAGTTATATGTAGGCACTCCTATTAACATCCTTGTTTGGAATTTTAGACGGCCTAATATAGTTATGTATAATTTATAGTTCTGTATAAGTCTTTGTAATAGTTTGGTAACAAAATCACTGCCAAATTGAATACAAAAACAAATCATGGAACTATTTAATGTATTGACTCCATTTGTTCATTTGGTCGATTCTCTAAAGCTGCCACAAATGGATTGAATGGGTGAAATAAACCTAGGTACATGTGTGTTTAGTTCAAATAGGTACTTATTAGGATTGATGTTTAAACTGCATTTAAGAAGACAGGACTTATACAATCAGCAATCACATGTTTCCATTTATGGCAGCTCTTGTAAATTGATATGTACCTATGTTACTTACCCAGACATTGTTCATTCTAGTTATTGCACATAGGTAATAAAAAGGAAGAAATTAAATCCATATTCAATAATTTAAGTCTTTTATTTCGTAAGAAACACCATTAACTCACTTGAGTATTACATTTGTTGCCATGCAAATGTTATTGGTTTTCATGACAACTTCATGAGTTAAAGCTTTAATTAGATTTTAACAAAATGTTATTCAAAATAATAACTGTAAGAGCAGTTTTTCAGGTAAGTATATCATAATTGATTCCAACAATGTTGAAACACTCCCCATGCAAATCATTGTCATTCTCCCTGCTTGATGCGGCTCCCTCATTATAGTCATTATCCATGGCCCCTGAGTACTCTGGTTTGCCTGTAATGTAAAAAAAACAAGCAAACTCAGTAGGTAACTTTTTCAAGCAAAGGTGGATGGAACTTTTATGAACTTGGTTTGTGGTAGATAGTATCTTACTTCTCATTTATATTATATAAATGTGAAAGTTTGGATGTTAGTTACTCATTCACGCCAGAATGACTAAACTAATCTTGAGGCTTTATTTATTTTTATATTAGACGGACATGGCTTTGAATAAGCTTATTTAGGTAGGTATACAGTATTTTCTAAACAACAATCTGACTAAATTACACTATAACAAACAAGAGAGTCCAAAATTTGGATATACCTAGTGGAAAAATAAAAGAGTACCTACCTAAGTAACATTTTTAAAATCAATGACCTCCTGCAGTAGCTTGAACCTAGTTTAGAAAGTGCAACTAGAACAGCAGATTCAAACTTGTGTAAATGGAATAGCACAACAATCAGGTTTATCATAACTTTAAAATTCTATGGGTTATTACCTACCAAGATATAAAGCACATCATATAAGAGAATGATTAATGGGAATGTGGGACCTCATAATACTTATAAGTATGCATTTATAATAAATGGTTTCTAGGAGGCCCTAACCTTAATTAAGTAGGTATGTCATAATAATAAATTTTCATTTCATGACGTCACCATAACATTCATCACCATATATCAAGGGAAACAGTGCGCTTACAGAGAAAGTATTCAGTGTTGAAAGAAGATATACCTAGGTACCTACCTCTCACTGATGCTTAGCAAATTAACAATCGACTTTGTTTGCGGTCACAACATCCATGTCTTAGTTGTTTGAGTGCTTGCATTAAGTACTAGTTACCTAGGTGCTGCATGACAACCATTTTCCGTTGGTCATATCCCTGGCCACACACCATGTCAAATACACGGAACCTGCAAAAATAACCATTTATTAAATAAGTAGAGCTACATGTTTATTTAGGTTGTTATTCTTGTGAGTAGGTACCTAGTCAGGTGCTTACCGTAATTCACATCATCCTTACCTTTACTTCGAATAGAACCCTTTGTACTCTTGCAGCCAGGGTACCTGAGTCCAAAGTTGTTTTACTGTTACATTATTGTAGCAGAGTAATTCATGTGTAGGAAATCTTTCTCACAAGAAAGCTTCGGCACTTCTAATATGGTCTTGATTCGGACGACCACGACGATTCGGATACTTTAATTAAACACTTTTCATTGTTTGCAGCTCACAATAGTCACAAAGAATACATCATTTGGTAAATAACAATTCAAAAACTTGATTTATCACCGCTTCAATAATAACAACTCACGCACAGCTGATTCAAAAATCGCCATTTTGATTATTCTCTTGAGCGCCGAGCGCTTTTCTGCAAGTCTTTGGCGAGAGAATAGTTTTCTACATTTTACTGTAGAATACAGAACAGAATGCACGTGAAAAGTGCCACTTGACTAGCCGTTTGTATGGATTTTGTCATTGTGACAGCTCTGAGCGTTTTTCTGTTCGTTTCAAAATATTTACGAAAAACGAAAAGTGTAATGTTGGCTAGGTACTTTTCTATTCTCTTCGATAAACCACGTGATCAATTCGTGATCCCATACATTTCAAGACGATAGAACAGAAAAACGACAACGGCGTGTGCATCTTGTCTGGACCCCCAGACTGACAATAGACTGAGCGTGTAACACCCGACTACTACTTACTTCTTCATTTTTGAATATCTTATCTTTGAAAATTAGTTCATACTTGTACTACTGTCCGGGTTTTTTACCAGCTGTTGCCAGTCCGCGTAGAAGTCGTTCATCGTCTTTCCCTAGGAAACTGTACAATATTCCAGCATAAAGTACCTACCTATATCCTATGTCCTTCGTCGCGATTAAAGCTATCTCCATACCAAATTTAATTAAAATCAGTTCTACTGTAAAAGTGTACACACTTAGTTATTATTATAATTATTATAGGGTTGCGAAAATTTTACCACGCGTCTCATTTTCGTGCACGCACAGCTTGAGTGGTTAGCGATTCGCTTTCGAAGGAATGTTCACGTCCTGTCGTTGCATTTTAACATCCTTTTCCCATCCCCACCTTAGGTACCTTTCTGTACGTTTTGCCTTTCTGGCTACTGGATCTCAAAATCGCATTCGTTCGAGTGACAATATTTCTCTTGCTTTCCCATGTAATAAATCCAAAACTTAATCTAAATCCTTTTCGGTTCCCGCTGTGCGGTTGTGAAATCTATTGCCTCCTGAAATTAGGCAGTATCAATCTGTACATTCTTTTAAACATAGAAATTCCGGCTTGACACTTGTTGTTAACCTTTTTTTCCTGCTTATTATGTATATTTATTTATTATATAAAATAATATATATAGATAATTATACATTATGTATATAATATGTTTATGTATTTTATCTATTGATATTTATAGAAATTACTTTTAGTGTTGTAATTATTTCTCAATCGCTCTAAGGCTAACTGGAAGAGATCCCTTAAAGGGATGAGTTCGCCTTTGTACATCCCTGTTATAATTTTGTCTATTTTATAATTGTTATCTCTTTTTTTGTACAATAAAGTGTTTACATACATACATTAGTATGGATATACCTACTTATAAGTGGTAGTGCCACAGTCAGGTGTTTATAATTTTCCTGGCATCGGCTCGCGTACTATAGTTTCTTTGTTGTTGGCGTTCCATATTTCATTCAATACTTAGGTAGATGGATTTTGTGTTCTACGCAGACGCGCCCTAGTAGGTACTTAATTTAACTTACCGTGTAGCCATTCGTAATTAATCATGATTGTGTATTGTGTATACACCCAGCTCAATGAACTAAATAACCGATGTTAATGTATACGCTAGGAGTGCGGGAATACATGTTAAACGAGCAGCACGCATAATAGATACAACTACATACATGGATGTAATAATACGTAACGCCGTGTAGTGCGGCGCACGCCCTGCTGGTGCGTAATTCGAGCCACAATGACGTTTCCGGCTCCACCTTTGAAAAATGTTGCTCAGATGAGCAGCGCCGCTAGCTCGGGGCTGCCGTGCGCGGCGCGTATTGTCCGCCGGCATAGCCAAGCGTGCCCTATTGTTTACACATGACACTAGGATACTATTACACTTGCGTTAATAATTAACCAAGAACTGGTATAATACATTATTTTCACGAATATGACTTTTACCCAGTAAGGGTTTGAAACAAAAAAAATCATGTACTGCCATGCTCAAGGTTAAATAAAAATGTCAAAAATGAAAACTCTTAATAACAAGCTCGTTTTGACGTTTTATTAATGTAAATTTGCAGATATAATTAATACAAATGGTCATGTAAATTGGGATCTATGATAAATAATAACCAAGCTGGATCAGAGGACACTGTCTTATACTGCCTCCGGAGTACCTGTACTCCAGCCCGTGTTAAATTTAGGTGACATTTTAAAATATAAAAAGGCAGTCTCGGAGGTGTGGCGTTACAAATACTGTCTTATTTCCTAAGTTTATATTATGAGATTTCTATTGTGATAGTGATAAAACACAAACTTAAACTATTATGTGAACATACTACCTGACGGCTACAGCATGCATGCATGACTTTATTACATTACACTCCTCACTTTCTAGGTGGATTTAGGTGCTGAACTATGTCAACTAATAAATTCCTAAGAGTTATGTGACAAAACCTATATTGTCTACATGTCATACATCACAATTTTTCCTAAAGCTATCTGTACACAGTTTGGGTAATTTAAGGTATTTGATTTAATAATGCCAATAACATCCTTATGTTCAGACAATATGTTGCCATGCCCAGCAGCCGTATCATATACATCACCACTCGTACAAGGGTCTTGTGTATCAGCATTATCTCAATAGATGGATACAATTTTGTTTCACAAATTAAGGATCGCTAATAAAACAATCTAGTTACAAATTAAATTATTCACAAACAAATCTATAAATAAACTTTGATTTTAAAACACTGAATACTTGTAAGTCAACACTACTGATTTCATGAACGGAGAGCCATTCAATGAGTAAGACAGAGAGCTAAACCAATTTACTCATCAGACTCCTTTTGTTCTGGCTGGGTTACCTTTAACCAAGGGTGCTGGAGGCACTCATATGCTGTGGCACGCCGATTAGGGTCAAAATCTAACATAGGCTTAAGAAAGTCAGCAAACTCCGCTGCATCAGTCTGACTCCACTCATACTTTTCTGTGAGTACAGACACCAGGCCCCATGGCTTCAGACCTGTGATGTTCCTCAACTCACCCTTCTTGTTGAAGAATACTTTAGAGTACTTTCCCGATGCAGCAATACGTTTAGGAATGTCGCCCAGTAACTCTATAATGTGTGCGAGATGGTCCTCATCTCTGCTGTAGCCATCACCAGAATGGGGTTCAAACAAATAGTCTCCTGTGGCTAGTTCAAAAGCCATGCATGCAGTGCTCCATATATCAGCTGATGTTCCATACCCGGCACTCAGGAGAACCTCCAAAGATCGGTACTGCCTAGTCTGGATGTCTTCGGTGAAGTGACGGTGAACCCAGCAGGCATTACCAAGATCAGCAATCTTCACTTCTAATTCACAAGTCTCAAATGCAGGATCAGGTTGCTTGTCCAGCGACTTACCCTTAGTAGACTGTGAATTAAATGAAGGAGGGGTATCAGTCATCTCACCTTCCGACATAGGGGTACAAGCGTCATCTCCACAGCCAAGTTGCTTACTTCTAACTTGCACTGCCTCAGCATCTGTATCAAATGCGTCATCGTCTGCTCTTTGCATGTCATTGACACATCCATTCAAGTTAGGATCGTTCTCTGAGCGAGTGGTGTCAATCACACTAGCTTCCTCAGGTGTCTGGGGTGACTCATCATTGTCCTGAGACATGGGTGCTGATTCACTGTTGTTTTCAACATTATCATTCTTCTTCTGCTCCTCTATCTCTTCTATCTGTTCCATTTGTTTCTTGAGAAGCATTGACTGACGTTTTGCTTTCTTTTTTAGTTTTTTCTTTTTATTTCTACTCATTTTACCAGTCACTACTTGTTCTTGAAATTCCTTTGGTGCTGTACTAATCAATGAGTGTGGCAACCTTAGGCCTAATGAATGTAATTCAGTAGCTTCAGCTGCCAACTTTCGTATGTAAGGTTCATCAACACACACCAACACATTTTCCGGCTTTATGTCAGTATGAATTATCTTGCACTTAGTATGAAGGTAATCCAAACCTTCTAGCACTTGATGTATAATCGTCTTCACGTTATCTCGAGGAATCCCCCTGTAGTTGGACTTCAGGATTAGTTTGAGCAGGTGGTGCCCAAGGACTTCAAACACCATGCACACATGAGTCCCATTGACCCCAGTAATTTTAAAATCATTCAGCAGCTGCACGGTCTTATTCCGCTTGGGGTCAGCAGGGTCGCTATCACGAACTGATTTAAGTATTTTAATTTCATCTAGGGCAGTTTCTGTAAAGTGGGGCGCGGATTTAACAACTTTCAACGCGACAAATCGTTTATCGACGAGATCCCAGCACAGCCAAACCGTTGAGAAGTGGCCCCAACCGAGCTTTCTCGTGACGTGGTAGCGGTTAAGGAACAAATCTCCGATTTTGACAGGATGGTATCCACCCTTGCAATAGTCAGCGCTGTCTTCCTGCTCCTCGTCGTCGCTGGCATACTGCTCGTCCTCGTCCTCCTCGATGGTCTCATTAGAAGAGCTATGAGTTGGTTCCAGTCGATTCTGATTTTGGTTACGCAGCCCGTTTCCTTGTCCTCCACCACCACCGTGCTCCTCCTCGCGATTTTTCTTTTTTCCCAATTTGTGCCGTTTCTTTTTCGCCTGAATGGCGAGTACCCTTCTATTTACATCTGATTTAGAACTCATTTAGTAAATTAAAACACTTTCAATAACTTCCAATAAATATAAAATTATCTTTTCATCTCAAATCTTTTTGTTTGAGTATGGCGGCCGGTCGCAGAACAAAATGCGCTCGAACACGAAACGATTCAGTGTTGCAAGAACTAAATTGTATGTTTTGCAGATTGCGAGTATGTAAAGGGCGCTACGCATTGTGAAGCAACCATAAAAGGGGTGATAGACGGTCGAGTAAGTACGCGTACTTACGACCCGGCGAGATTACTCGCGCCCGTGTATTATCAAAAGTACGCGTAATTAAAAACCGCCGAGTAAGTTTGTCGGCGATGCAACATGTTTTAACTCTTCCCTGCCTGTTTTAACTCTTCTGCCCGTCTTGTCTCGTACGTCTGTCACCGCCGCGAGCAGCGAGCCACGATCGATCGATCGATCGATATCGATAAGACCTAAAATGAGTGATTTTTAAGATTGATTTTATATAATTCCTTGATAACGCAAAGCTTCCTCTTTCGACGACATTTTGCGTTTGAAGCAACAGCAAGCAAGCTTCAACGTATGTCACCGCGAGCCGAGTAAGTTCGCGCACTTTAAGATCGCGACTTTATAACTCGTACACGTACTTACTCGGCTCGCGTTGGTGACCAACACGTTGGCGAGCCGAGTAAGTTCGCGAACTTTCAGATCGCAGTTTTAAAGCTCGACCGTCTCCGTTTTCTTCGCGTTAACAGATAGTTCGTTGGTTGAGAACTAGTGTTTCACGATTCTCAGAGCTAAGCGGGTACGCGAACGTAGTTGCCGCTTGCTAGTATCGCTATGTAGTCGCTGCCTGGGACGAAGCCTCCTGTATCTTAGGAACCAATCAAGTCTAATTAGTCGTGATAGTTTTCGTTTTAAGTTCGTTATACGAACTTTCATTTAAGATATTTTTCAGATAAGCCGAAAAAAAAAATCTTTCAAGGTTTTATTTAATAACCCTATCGGCGTAATATAAATGTATAGGGCGCCCATTGTTTCTTTTTTTTTAGGTCATAATTACTTTCTTGACACGATTATTGGTAGTCATAATTTTTATATCGCTGGATCCGTATTTATTTTTAGAACTTCTTTAATATCTTACGTGTAGATAAGGCTAGGTTAGGCTAAGTAGGTATGATTTGAAAATCCTGAAAAAGAAACGGGTTCTCAAAAATAGTTATTTATGTGGCTGATGACTAATAGGATCACACGAGTGCTACCTAATTATGCGTACAGCCGCATACATAACTTTATCTACACGCATATAGTTTTCTACAATATGTGAGAAACCTGTATCTGTCGTTTCCCTATATCTTAATGTACCTGTATCTTAATGCTCACATTAAAGTATCGGTGATCGATACTAATTAATATGCAACTACATCGGTAACCGATACTTTTATCACAGAATAAGTAATAGTACAAGTACAGAAGCGACTCTCTGTGACAGCAAACATGCGAATTTAAACCTATTCAGAACGCGGGAACGATAATAATACAAGTGCACGCACGGAAGTGACCTTGGTTACATTTTTGCCATCAATAGTAGGGGCGCCCCTAACGAGGCAAAATGCACCTTAAATCTGCGCCGCGAGAGTCTGTATTATTTCGCCCGTCATTAGGTTTACTGACTCCGCCCACCTCCCAGGGCTGGCACCCACTTGTTCTATTACTTTTCCGTGGCAGTTGTAAGAAAACAAATTGAATTTATGATAATCTGTAGTTTTATTATGTAGTTCGCGACTTGTTTGTTGTTTGCTCCGATCTCCCTTTCTATCTAAGTAATAAGACGTAGTTTACTAGTATTAACCTTCAAAATATATGTTAATTTAATTATTTATTTTTTGGCATTTTGCTGTAATGTGATAAATGCCTAATTTTTAGTTTTATTGAATCCCGACTGTGCTAATAATGTTGCACACCTGTAATTGGAAGTCTGTAAGGATAAAGCACACAACTACTTGTGCTACCCGTGCTGGAATAGTAGTCTAGGAGCTGACGCACGTTTTCGACAAAATATAACCATTTATTGTAAGGACTTTGAACTTTCATTTTGTAAAAGATGCATTACAAAATTTGTTGTATACATACTATAATATCTTCGATATAGACCTTAAAACTTTTTGTTTGTTATTAACTCAAGCACTATCGTTACCTACTCCGTTACTTAGAAAAGCTGCCATTTGTTTGCGTGTTGTATTTACCTAATAACCAGCACATGCTGACCTTGCTTTAGCAGGCAGTTACTATTACTGGGAGATCTACTTATTTAGACTGAACGCTGTTTAAGGCAACTAGATAACTGGTTTTTGGTCCGAATAAGTTGAAAACTGCGAAACTGCGGACGGGTCGTTATTAAAAATAAATAATATTATACCGCTCTTTTTAAGTCGAGGATTCAAAACTGTAGAGGTACTGATTGTATCAGTTAATAAGTCCAGCTACTCGTAACTACCTATCTAGATCGAAGTTATTAATAATATTAATAATAATCTTATCTTTCGGCATCCTGAGGCAGGTTAAAAAAAGATAATTCGACATTGGAGTTATTATTTAAGCATCCGTATGCGATGCATTTTTGCCTTTTCGATTAGCCTTATTCGTATAAGTGCGTATTCAAACAAAAACTTTGGCAACGCACGTAGAGTTAATTCGTGCTATGTACAGTCAATCTCGTACCTACATCCGATTGGCTGCTAGCAACACCGACGCGTTCAGTGTGGCGGTAGGCTTGCACCAAGGGTCGGCTTTAAGTCCTTACCTCTTCCTGTTGATTATGGACGCTCTGACGTCGGAGATACAGGAAGAGGCACCCTTGGAAGACATTGTTCTTGAGAAATGACAACGTAAGCTGGAGAATGTTGGCTTGAAAATCAGCAGAACCAAAACCGAGTATAATGTTCTGCGATTTCGGCGGTCTGTCCAGTTCTGGGGCCATAGGGCTTCCCCCAGTCTGCTCCGACTTCTGTTCGGGCTGTTCGGGCTGTTAAGCACTGAATTGACACTGGATGGATGAAATGGCGGCAATAATTTACGACTCCCGCATTCCCCTTAAACTTAAGGGGAAGATTTATAAAACAATGGTTAGACCTGCTGTCTTGTATGGATCAGAATGTTGGGCCACGAAAGGAATTAATGAAAGGCATGCGGGTGAAATGAAAATGCTAAGAGGGATGTGTGGTGTTACGCGAATGGATAGAATAAGGAATAAGCATAAGAGGAAGTCTGAAAGTGACACCGGTGACTGACAAGTTGTGTGGAAATCGGTTGTCATGGTATGGGCATGTGATGCGGAGGAATGAGGAAAGTTTTGAGTATGAATGTGGATAACTATAAGAGTAGGCGAAGACCAAAGAAACGATGGATGGACTGTGTGAGAGATGATATGGCTAGAAAGGGATATGATATGACTACCGAGATGACGACTAATAGAGAAGTATGGAAGAAAAAAACATGTTGCGCCGACCCCAATTAAGTTGGGATAAGGGCAGGAGAATGGATGGATGAATGGATTGAAGTACAGATACAGGTTTCTTAATATAAATATGAAGTTATGATTTATACGTAGATATTATACGTTATGACTTGCGATTATTAAGACTAAAAACACACACAGCTTATAGCAGTATCAGGAGTCTCCGAATTAAACCACGGACAAAGAGTCTCCGACTTAAACCGCGGACAGACGGACAGGACGGTCATAGCAAAACTATGAGGGTTCCTTTTGCTGCTTTCCCGAAATATTAATTTATAATAATAATATGGCTTTAACGCCAACATAACGCTGATTTGGAACCATTTCGTGACAACAGGTATTTGGTCTATGTCAGTATTTTGTTGAGTTTTGTTTGTCTGTTTGTCACGAATAAATGTTTTCTCTTTCTTTTATTTCTCTCTAAATAATAATTTATTTACGACCAACATGGGATCAATGGGTTAGTAATAATTTAAGAACTTATACTAGACTTAGTGTTAGTGGTAAAATGGAACATTATTTATTTAGCCCTGCGGACATGCAACATGCCACATACAGGCAGTCTACCCTGTCCGCGAGCATGTTCAGGATGCTGTTGGCGCTAGGCCGCACCCTGCGAACGAGGGCCGCGGCTCGCTTGCGCACCGCGGTGTAGAATCCCCGACGCACAGCACCGCACGAACGGAATTTGAGCAGCCCCACCAGCACCGAACGCATTACCTACCTACTGTATTGGACTCGCAGAGCGCTGTACCGCTTGTGCGTATAATTCGCCCACAGGCTGCCAGTATAAAAAGCTGTACAGTAAGCTATGAATAGAGTGGCTTCTACCTCCTCAGAACAGTGAGCAAACCTGCGGGCAATCATGTTAGCTCTGACCGACAACGCTCTGCGCTCGCGCTCGATGTCAGCGTCATCTTTAAAGTCCGCTGTACGGTAGTTACCAACAGCCCACACCGTGATCATATAATAGTACATTGTGTATTAAGGGTGGTAAAGAAAGAATTACAAACGAGAGCCTGTTAGAAGCCCGAAGCCGAAGGCTGAGGGCTTTAATGACTCGAGCTTTGTATTTCCTTTACCACCCGTGTAACATACAATGTTTTTCATCACAATTGCGAGGAAATGAAATAAAATCAGACAAAAGATCATATTTTTAACTTATTAGCGGCAGACTACGTCATTGTCTGTGACTTACCACAGATAATGTCAAACGTGTTCGGAGTCCGATTCTAGTGACATATGAGATCAATAGTTTATTATGCGAGATTGTTAGGAAATAGTATTCAACTGACATTTCATCTCGAATGAAACTTCATATCGAATGGCACAAGAATTGGGGTCCTGACGTATTGTGATAGTTCGAGTCCACGTATAATATTTAAAAAAATAGCTATTACGCACTTAAGTAACGTAATGGTAAAAAAAAGGCCCACGGGTATTATTTTGGTTTTACGGTCGATTTTTCTAGCATGTTAGGACACTATTTACGAGCAAGTGTGATGAAAAACAAATAACAATACAATCACACATGTTTTATTTAATTACAATTAAAAACACAAACACTTAAATTAATAACCTATTGGACAAGATCCTGTCATTAGGAAGGCATTATTACCCATCCTAATGACAGGATCAGGTTGCTCGATGTCATTATGCAAAGGCGTGTGTTAATTAGTGGCGTAATTGCCAGTTTCGTTCGGCATCGTTTCCCTTTTAGGCAACGGGACTGTGCTACTGCTAGATTTCTTTAGTAATTCAGCATTTTCCTTTACGCTTGTTGATTTTACAGGTATTACTATTAACCCCCCGAGAGCTATAAATACGCCTGCCACAGAAAAAGCAATAGGGTAACCGAAATAGTCATTTATTACACTAGCTAACGGCGTGCTGATCAAACTTCCGACACCTTGAAACATTAATATCATGCCTGTAGCGTTTGTTAACTTGTTTAATCCGTAAAGGGAAACAAGGACCATGCTTCTAAGGCAAGCTATACCAGCTATAGAAAACCCAAACACGACACAATACCCGTATTGATACATTACATTATATGTTAAGGTGGATGCAAGGGTGGACAAGCCAGCAATACAAGAGGTAATCGAATACAACTTCAAAGGGTCCATTTTAACAGCTAAAGACCCTAAGCACAGTCTACCCACAGCATTTGATGCCCCAATAGCACTAACAAAAAATTTACAATGTAGTGAACTAATACCAGCTTTTAAATTTCGGTCTTGTATAAACACATAGGGCACTAAAAATCCTACATAACTAAAAAAACCACTGCCACACATCATCAAAAATGAATTCCTTTTTAGTAATTTAGGATCCATCATGGTTGCTAGAACTCTCCGGACCGCCGTGGTGAACACCCCCCGGTGCTCGCGCAGGTCGGAGGCTGCCGCGGCGCGGGACACGGCCAGCTGATACTCGAGTCCTGTCTCTTCACCCTCGTTTACAGTCGTTCTACTTTTACGGTACTCTGGCAAATTTTCTACATTCCCATCATAGAATGCGTCGTCCCGATACATAGGCCTTGATTCAGCCACATGCTCTTCCCAACAGCACAATCGTGCCCATAAGGTGTGTCTATTTGGCCGTGGCAGAGCACTGACGTCTACACTTCTCCGTCTATTACCGCGTATGCTACTTCTGGACATAATCGATTGCACCTGTTTCAATTGCCGTTCAGACATACCACCTCTCGGCGTGAGTGCTGTTATTGTTAATTTTGAAGCACCTGCAGACTGTGGAGACCCCGACGGCCCTGCGCGGACGCTGGACGGGCCCGCCAGTACCGGCGACTCCGTCCGGCCGGACGGGCCAACTTCCTCGACAACAGCTGCCGCAGTCGGAAAGTTCTCATTTTGTACTGCGTTAAACATACGCTCTGTAATAGATGGTTGCAGCTGCTGCGTCGGGCCCGTCCGGGACTGTGAAGCCCTCGAGCCGGTTGTTGAGGGCAAGAATACGACAGTACGACTGGGCTGCTCCGTGGTTGTAGTATTGAAGACAACATTTAAAACAAGAAGCGGCCGATAAGTCATTGCAAAAAAATAAACCATGCCAAAGAGACCTGAATGAAATAATGTCGTCGAACGCCATCCAGACAATTTAACTAAATACGAGTTTAATGGGTAACAAACCATAACACCGACACTTGAACCACACGTAGCTATCGCCATCGCCATAGATCGTAGTTTCTCGAAGTGAAATCCAACCACCAGTCCCGAGGACATGTTGATGAGCGCGTATCCAAACCCAGCAAAAACTCCATAGAATATAAGAAGTGACGCATAATTTGTAATAAGGCTTGAAAGACATAATGAAAATGCGCATATCACAGAACCTGACATTGTGCACGCCCTAAATCCAAAGCGATTGATTAGAGCGGATACTAGCGGGCCTAAGATTAAATATAATGCCACTGCAATCGAGTTAATTAGAGTCACCAGCGAGACTGATACTTTAAGGTCACTGCTGATATCTCCGAGCAAGCTGCCGAACGTGTAAGCCACCCCGTCCAGAATCAAGATCGTCATGAACGAGGCAGCGACGATCACCCAGCCCCACCATCCGTCTGAGGGCACATGGATGTGTGCAGTAATCTCTGTTTCCTCGGTCCCTTCGAGGTTATCGGGCCTCGTGATTACTCTGCTTGGTGCATCAATACTCCGTCGGACTTCTTTCGGATGAGGCATTATTTACACATTCATCGGTATTTGATTTCTTTAAATACCTATGTGACATGATCTGTCATTTAATCAGGAATAAAAATATAATGAGTAAACATCTTACTATTTATTACTTGCAGTCAAAGTTACAGTGCTCGCGTCAGAGAAAATGTCAGCTAAGAACGAGTCCACAGGATAGGAAAGTACTTTTATTTAAAGCTTATTATGCATTTACAAACAAAGATAAATTATAACACTACATTTCAAAAGTTATGAGTACCAACATTTGTTTTAGTCCGGTTCTGTAGGTACCAAATACTGGAAAATGTAACCCTTACAATTGCTTTAGTATTGCGTACCTGCGTTTAAGTTTGCCGTTAATCAAGATTTCGAAATCGTGCAACACGTACTACTTAATATAGACAAAAAATGTGACGTTATTTCGGTTAAATTTCACTCCCATCCCAAATTTCTCAGACCGTGTATTTAACGGTTCTGGGGGGGTTATTATGACATAGATCCAGTTTACGCTGAGAGAAAAGGACAGAGCAATATAACTGATATATGGCTCTGTCCTTTACGGTCGTCGTTAAATGAAATGTATATATAGCCCCACTTTGAAAATCGAAGCTCGAAGTTACAGTCAGCTCCATCCCTTTCTGTCGATTTAGTTACCGAATGACGAGTGACGGGGATGGAGCTAACGTAACTGTGAAATTCGATTTTCGAAGTAGGGCCTCTGCAATGTAATGACGTCATAAAAACCAATGAGCGCTGGCCGCCCGAGGACTTGCGCCGCTTATTCGGAAACTTCTTAACATATTGAAATTATTTTTACACACACATTTAATGTTTTTGATACAGAATAACGCGACCTCTATCTCTAATATCTCCTTAAGACTGCAATGCAAATGCGTTGCCATTGCCAACCATCATTGACTAAAAGTAGAATATGATATGTTATCTTTGTTAGTAATTAACAGGTTGTCTTATCCACACACTGGAACACAACAATGCGAACACTGAAACTTGGAGGTAGGTTTAACGATACAAACTCTCCCCCTTTCAGAAGTTTGGCTTGATTTTCAACCAAAGTGACGTGATTTTACAGTTCGTCGTGGTCTTCTAACAGAGTTATATAATGAGTCACTTGAGTGGACTGATATTTTAGTTAAATAACTGACCCATGTCCTGAAGTACTGCTCATATTTTACTGCCACACTGATGCAGTTATTCTAAATACCATCATTAATTGCTATGTTCCATGCAGCTAAAAGATTTAAAAACGATAACACTTATTAGGAGGAACGAGATGGAGATATCTCCATAAGTACGTATCTAAAATATTGCTGCATCCCTCTTGTTAGAGACTAATTTAGGAAGGTGTAAAAAGCCCTTAACAGATTTTTTTTTAAATTTTATAAACTTTATCTCATAAAACCTAATTAGGGACTAAAAGGAAAGTCGCTAAAAATATCTCGTGTATTTACCTAATTATCTGAATTATCTGCATACCTGCAACGCGAATAACGATGTTATTGAATAAGTTGTAGATTAAATCGTTAACTAATGAAATGACTTACGATGTCCAACTTGAATAAAAACACGCATCTCCAGAGCATTAGATCAGTTTGCATTGTGACCACAAACGGAGAGCGATATTTAAATAAAGCCGCTGTGTTTGCTAATAAGATAGAATCCAGATTACAAAAACATGGAAAAAGGGTTGTATTGTTTATGATGTTTGGTTAGCATCAGATCAGTTGTCAGTGTCTGTTGTCAGTTTGAAGTTGTCATCGTAACGGATTTGGAGGGAAAAACGCTGCACGATTTATTAATTTTGTGTCCTTACTAATCAGTGTTTAATTAATATTTAAATAAGGATTTATTAAGTGAGTAAATACGATGTCTCAAACTACACTAACTGCATTCTACAATAGTAGAAAAAGACCTGCGGCGGATGATATTGTTTCCTCCAAACGAAAATTACCACATTTGGATCGCGTTCCAGATAGCAATTTCGTACCTGGTGTTAAAATAAACTTATCAGTAAAATGTGATTCCATCGTCAACGACGTTGTACCAAATGCAGCAGTTACTGAACGACTAAAATCTAGTCCAGTGAAGAAAACCGAGTCCCCGTCAGGCCAAGCGTCTGGTAAAGATCGTGAGTCCGCTCAACCCAGTTGTGAAGCTTTTACTAGTAAAGTAAACGCTAATAATGTGTCAAAAAGCAAAGAAGTCTCCAAATCCGAAACTGTTAGTACAGCTCGAAAAGAGCTTAGCTTGGGGGACATTAGAAAGAAGCTGATGAACAGTTCTCGGCTAGCAGAACTTAAAGCGTCAGCAGACCGTTTGAGCAAGGGTATCCAGCA
Organism: Acleris laterana; assembly: GCA_963966035.1. Taxonomy (NCBI): domain Eukaryota; kingdom Metazoa; phylum Arthropoda; class Insecta; order Lepidoptera; family Tortricidae; genus Acleris; species Acleris laterana. The sequence continues at coordinate 7,327,725 of OZ014450.1, read as the reverse complement.
ACTTAAAAGCTCTGGTGACCAGCAACCAAGTCTCAAGGGATTCAAAACTATTGATGTGGAAGTACCAGCAAGGTAAATATAATGTGGCTTATCTCAAATTTTTGGTATTCATATGTTTATTACATATATTCTGTATTTAATATTGTGTTCTTTTCAGTCCAAGCAAAAAATCATTGAATCAGCATGAGTTTATGTCACCTAAAAAGGAAGCTGCTATAAGCACACTACAGCAAAGGCCTCTTATATCGCCGCGAAAAGTGTTTGTTAGTCCAGTCAAGAGCCCTAACAAGGTATTTTTTAAACTTATATCTTATTAACTGTAAATCACTGTCACTACTATAGGTATGTTACAAAAGAAAATGTGTACCAAATACAATTGTACATAAGTTTAAATTATCAATTTTTAGGTTACTTAAACTTTAATTGTCTGCACATTATGCATTGAGATGGTTTATGTAGATGTTTAATTGAAAATGTCATGTTAAATACGGGTCATGAGAGTTATGCTGTAGGAGTTTTGGGCACTCATAGCATAAAAAAAGGAGTTTTCAATATCAGTCAATGCAAAACCAGTTCATAAAATCAGCTCTGTTAATACAATTTAAAGAAGCTAATTTGCATGTAAAATTGAGTAAATTAACCTTCATGCAGTATGTTCTTTATTTTAAACTAGCGACCCACCCTCGCTTCGCTTCTGTTTATTTGAGTTTTCTATAACACACGTACATAAAAAAAAAATATTATTCATAAAAACCTTCCTCTTGAATCACTCTATCTACTAAAAAAAACCGCATCAAAATCCGTTGCGTAGTTTTAAAGATCTAAGCATACATAGGGACAGACAGCGGGAAGCGACTTTGTTTTATACTATGTAGTGAAACCAAGTAGAACTACAGTAAATTGGTAATATGTATTTAGTAACAATTTACAAGTCTGTTGTATTTTGTGTGAAAACCCAAGATTTACCATTCAATTTATTATCACTTCTGTATTTGCTTGATGAAGTAACTCAAATAATATTTCAGGTACCAGCATACATCAGGCATGCCGCCCTTGCTACGAACACTACCAGCTTACCATTGCCCCACCACTACAGATTCTTAGCAGAACTGTTCAGAGGTATGGAGACCGTTGTATCCTTACTCTTTAATAGAAATGAGAAAATTACTTTCACCAAACTGAAGCCTTCTGTGCAAGACATGCTCAAACGCAACTTCACTGAGAAACATTTATCACAAATCAAATACTTAGTACCTGACTTCTACAACTTTGAAGTACAAAAAATCAAGAACTTCAGTGCATCATCACATAAAGAGGCTTTTGAATTAACAATTTCTCCTAACTTTCCTAATGATATCAAAGTGATGAACCCAAGTGTTCTCCTGGAAAGACGTAGATATTTCTTTGATACTTTACTACAAGTAGTCAAAAAACATCATGCACAATATCTACAAAGCCTTGACCCTCCTATGGTGATTGCTGATAGTAAACTAACTCGTTGGCATCCTGAGTTTGAAATTGAAAAGGTACCAGAAATTGAGTGCGCTAAATTACCTGAACTACCTAATGCTGAGAAGTTTTCTACTGCACAAGATGTTCTGGCTAAAGCTAGAGAGTTGTTCAAGTGTAACACCAAGATGGAGAGAGCTTTAGAGAAACTAGCACAGGCTAAAGCTCGGGGTCTCACTGATCAGGAGAAAGAGGCTACAGGTATAAAGGATGGCCCACCAAAGACTACTCAGACTGCTAGCACTCAAGCAAGTGCACCGTCTACAAGCAATGTCAGCATTCTGAATCCAGCATTAAGGAACCTTCCAGCTTCTTTACTGGAAAAGGTGAAGGCTAAACAAGCTGCTAAGGCTCTTGAAGCCATGACGAGATCAACTGAGCATGAGCAGAAGTATCTTATCTACAGTCGCCTGCCTGACCTAGCCAGGACTCTGAGAAACATATTTGTTACTGAGAGAAAGAATGTCATGCCACTCAATGTAATACTCTCCAAGCTAGACAGCAGTTTTAAAAGTAATGTTTCCAGCAAAGACCTTCAGGGAGACATTAAAGAGCTCACAGAGCGAGCCCCTGAATGGATTAAAATTCATGACGTTAGAAATACTACATACTTGAAATTAGATAGAAATGTTGTTCTTCAGAACATCACCTCTAAATTGGAAGCACTTGCTGAAAAGTATAAAGGTGACTAGGTAACTTTTTTTAATGACATAGGAATATCTCCTTGAGACTGTTAAGTTAGTTAATTTATCATGAAATTGTGACTTTGATTGATTTTTTACTTTTAAGCAAACTTAAAACACTACTTTTTGAATGTCAAGTGAACCTCTGAATTGTAACAAACTTGAAATAAATCTTGTCTACATTTTTTGTCTCCCAAACATAAGTAGGTTAATGCTAATGACATCAAATAATTTGTTGATGACCTTTTGACGTATCATTTATCCAAATCATTGGACATCTCTGTATTTTTTGTTAATTTCATTGTATTGTGTAATACATAGCAACCCCAATAGAGACATGCAAAGAAGTAGTATTAATCTTGTATTAGTTTTAATTTTAGTCTCTTACTGTTTGTATTTTATATTTAATAAATAAAGATAATCTTACTTTTGGATTTTATTACTTTATTTTACACAGTGGTACAAAAGTAGTAATTACAGTAAGTATATACAAGTATATTCTTTTTATTTCTTAGTTTCCAGTAAGAAGGTTATAATCTGGCTTTGCTCCCAAGCGATACGCCGCTGTGAATTTTAGTATCACCTCATCTGGAACGAGATACGAGCTCACAGCTGGGTCTTTGAACATGTTGTTGATGTATTCCAGCTGAAACATAATAATAGTTACATTTACTTTTCCTTCCTTTCTTAATGGGAGTTAGAGACTTGGTGTGAAAGTAAAATACTTACAAGAATCTTGTATTTAGATGGATTTATTGTCGCTTTGTCGTTTATTTTCGATATAGTTATCATCCTCTCAAACCAAGGCCAAATCATATAGTCTGTGAAACCTGGCTCTGCTCCTCCCAGGAATTTAGTGCCTTCAGCCTGCAGTTGGTCTTGGATCGAGGTCAAGTACTTCTCGTACGCTGCCAAATGATCTGCTGTAATATCATCCGGAGCTTTTAAGAGCTTGAACAGCATAACTTGAATCTGAAATGAAAAAATCATCACATAAATAGATCTGCTTTAGTGTTAGAATACTGTCCCAAGTGGTCATAAAAAAAACTTTCGGGTTCGGTATTATGTGTGTTGTAGTTTTTTTTGTTATTGAAATTAAACGAGGAATTGCATTTTTTGTATCTAAACCATTTTATTTTTTTCAAAATATTGACAGTCGTAAGATTCTAAAGCGGTCATCTACGTAGTATACCATTAATTACACACGTTATAAACTTACATCACTTTACATCAATTCAATAAATAAAGAAAAATATGTAAATATATTTTTGACGTCGACCGTACAGCAATAATTCCTTCTGAGGACCTCGCGGTCATGCATTGTTAGTTAGGCGGATTGAATTATCTTTGACGAAAGCTATATAATATTTAAATCATCGTCATGTCAGCGGCAACTTGGCTCCTTCTGTTCAGAGAATTTCTGCCCCAAAAGCCAGCATCGGTAAATGTTCGGGCACTATGTAGTGCTTAATTTTTAGTTATCTTGCGGTAGCAGAGGTTTTATCTGGAATTGTGGAGGTGAATTATTTTGTTATTTTACGCTACTTATATCCGTAATAAGTAATGTATAACAATGGAGTTATGGAAGAGATCGCTTATAACGATAAGACCGCCTGTTGTCTACCGTATAAGAATGACATGTTTTATCTTTGTTTGTTCTGTGTGTACTGTTAAAAGCGTACTGTATGTTTACTCACAGGCCCTGATCCCTCGATAGTAACTTTAGCCAGAGCCTTCTTCACTGGGTCTTTGGGTAGCAGCGGCCGTTGAGGGTACACTTCGTCCAAATATTCTGACGTAATCAGACTTTCGGCAATGCAAACACCCTCCTTGACCTCCAAAGCGGGCACCTTGCCTAGAAATTAAGAAAAACTCATTTATCAACACTTAAAAAGAACCACTTCGTCTAAACCCGAATTTACCTTGTTTTACTGTGATTTAATTATATTATTACTAATTCAACGCCAGGGCTACAGTTGTTATAGTCACACATCCGTGGCCCAAATGTCCGTTGCAACAGTTGCGTTCAAAAAATAAAGGATTTTAAGTTCCTTGTAGTGTCGGTATATACATATAGATATTCTAAACTTGACAGAAAAACACTTAAATACACAAGAATTCAAGTCGTTTCTTGCAAGTCGTGCATTGTCTTAGAAGTCATCGTAGGACAGACTGTCGGGGATTTCTTGCCGGTGGGAATGAACCCTTAATATAGTAGCTTTACCGAAAAGACTTTTGGAGGTGAGCCATTCCGGTTTATCCACTAAATCGACGTTGACGACTTCGTAGTCGATTTGCTTGGCGTTCAGCACAAGGATGGTGCGTTGCGCGTACGGGCAGTACCGCATATTGTAAATGCGCAGTTTTCCATTGAACGGTGGCAAGGGATCGCCTGGAACCAGAAATAATCTAAATAAGAAACAGGAGTTTACTATAAGTCATTCCAGAAATTAATCAACCAGCTCAACAATTGCATAAAACAATTACTTTTTGAGATCGGGAGGCGGAACGCACAAGAGAACGAACACTTGCAGCTGAAAATACACCTTACAAATGCGAAGGTATCTACTACAAACTAGGATAATATATTCGTTAATTAATTAAAAGTCAACGTTTTAATATTATGTTATTAATATTTCATTTAGTGCTTAGCGATATCAATTTCACAACAACGACAGTGAAGTCTTTAAACAATATACTGCGTTTAAAAACATGCCCTAACTAAAGAGCATTGCGTTTACATTTGTTTGGTAAGAGAACGTACACACTAACCTTTACCCAAGTGCTTCGTGTTGAAGTTAACTTTGACAGCTGTTCCTGCCATATTGCGGTAAATTGGCAGTATGTAGCTCAAGCTTCGGACGGCGGGCACCAACGCGCGAAGCGACGCCAAAGCGAATGCGTGCATTCCCAACAAATCACGTCTTATGTTGTTATTTCAAAACCAAATGTAGCCTTTAGTGATATGGGAGTAAAGTATCGTTCATAATGACGAAGCGGATTTACGGAACCTGTTTTTTAGTCGCGATAACACTACAGCCAGTGGGTATTAAGTAGTTGGTTTATCATTATCAAACATGACGTAACCGCGCTCTGACAAACAGACTCGCCGTGCCCGCCGCCATTCGACGCATTAAATAAATACTTACTTACTAATTGTCTCCAATAAGTTCACCTTTTTAACCGACTTCAAAAAAGGAGGAGGTTATACGTTCCACTGTATGTATTTTTATAGTACCTAAGCGAAATGTAAACTAGCATTTGTTTTGTCAATTATCGAAGACTATCTCTTTGTTGAAGTTAGTTAGACGTGGTGATGTGACTATTGTAATAGTTATTTTTAACGTCTCAGGGCAATAATGTAATAAATAACACACTTGTTTTGTTTAACCTTCACGTATCACCTAGATAGTTGGTCTCGATTCGTTGGAGCTGTAGAGAACGTACCTACACGAACATTAACCAGGCCTTAGTCGAAAAGTTGAATAGGTAGGTATAATAGACAATAACCTACCCTTAAATGCAATTTGACATTGTTTTTTAACTCAGCTTTTATTACTGTCAAGTGCACAAGAGGTATTATTTAGGTTGTCAAAGGCAATATGGTTTAACCCCATGGATAAGGGGCCGCACTGTGGGACGAAAATCGGCTCTAGAGGACATAGAAATCGAAGTTCTCATTTTTATAATTTTTTGATGGGGATTGGTTTCATTTGCAGTTATAATGCTAAAATATTATTTTGGTTGGATTGCGTTTGGAAACTGATGAGTTATAATTTTTTTCCTTAAAATTTGTATGGGACGGCATGAAAAAGTCCAAATATCTCTGAAACCGCAAGAGAAACCGTTATATCCTCGCAGATGGTAATAAAAATAATTATTTGTGATTTTTTGGCGTAGTGCATATTTCAGTAATTGCTGCGGTTTTTTTTTTAAAAATCGATGTTTTTTTTGTGAGTCCTGGCGGATTATTTTATCAATACACGTCTTGAATATTTATATTTTGTATATTTTATACTCAAATTATAAATCAAACAATTTTTTGATTAATTACGATCGCTTAAAATATAAACAATTAAATATTTTTCCGGTAATGAGGCGATTATTGTGCATGTTTAATGAACTATATTCAGTAATGGGATTATACTTAATTTATTTTGGTTGTAAATAGTTTGTAATTATTTCTTGAGTAATTAGTTATAAGATTTAATGAGATCCCTTAATTAATTCTGATAAGTGATTGATAAATAAGTAGGTGATTACTTAACGAAGTGGTAAAGGAATCATCATTAGCTCACATCAATAAATAGACCAGACATTTTTCCGAGAGCGATAATCGCAATTATTCTGTATAACTGTGAACATCTGTACTCCTGCTAAAACCTAAAAATGACAAATTTTTCTACCAACTTGGACCTATTTGTCGTTTTACAAAGCAAGAAGCCGGCATTTAACCATGAAGTATTGTTCGAAGCAGTGGTGCAACGTTTGGGTTCCAGTTTATCTGAAGACGAAATAGAAATACTTAGAGAATTCTGTACAAAGTTTACTCGATCTGCAGTTACGAAATGGCAAAAAAGTAACCGGAATACGAAAGACTTCAGAAAATACTACGAAAGTTGGCTTCAAGCTAATGTTGATTGGCCCAGCTGTCTACAAACTAATCTACTCAGCCTTGGACTACTTCAAGATTCGTCGTGTTCTGAGCCTTTGGAATCGTCAACTACGACTGATTTTACTTTACCAGAATGTTTGATACCATCTACTTCAACTGGAACAATGACCATTCGATCCAGAAAACCATTTGAAGAACTATCAATCAAGCAAAAAAAGAGAAGATTCGACAGTTATACAGGAGAAGACTCAACTGAATTAACATATGCAGCGGCAAAACTCTTGAAAGAAGATGGGCGTGAAGATATAGCATCCGTAATTGAGTACATGCTCAAAAATTCTGAAGCAGCAGCAAATATACAAAAAATGATCAAGAAATCAAATACTTCAGTTACATATTCACCAGATAAGGCACTCGGTCTTTACGTGGCATTAAAGCTGACTAAATGGCAATACATGACCTTAAGGGAGTCAGCTATTCAAGAAGGAGCCGAAGATCTTTATCCATCATACTACAAGATTCAGTCAGCGAAATTACAAAGTTACCCTCCGAAATCCGCTATAACCATAACGGATTCATCAGCTCAAATTAAACTTCAAGCTTTACTGGATTTAACTACGCAGAGGATTCTAAAAGAATTACCATCTAATATTGAAGACAAAGAGTTGACGCTGATATCGAAATGGGGTTTTGATGGTGCATCCAGCCAGAGCAAATATAAACAAAAAATGGATGGCGAAAACGATGACTCGAGCATATTCATGGCATCATTAGCACCACTCAAATTGGTTTGTGGTGAGGACATTTTATGGACGAATCCAAAACCCTGCTCACCGTCTTATTGTCGCCCATTGATGTTCCGTTTTGTTAAGGAAAGTAAAGCCGTAGTTTTGGAGTTAAAATCAAAGTTCGAAGAAGAAATTAAGGCTCTACTTCCTACGGAATACAATACAGCTAAAATAAAACACCTTTTGAAGATGACCATGATAGATGGTAAAATTTGTACTTATCTATCGGAAGCTAAGTCAAATGCTACGTGTTACTTGTGTTTGGCTAAGCCTACCGAAATGAATAAGTTAGATTCAGTTGTAGTGAAGCAGATTTCGACAGAATTATATGAATTCGGGTTATCTTCACTACATGCTCGTATAAATTCAATGGAGTGCCTTTTACACATTTCTTACAGACTGAGAATTAAAAAATGGGCTGCAAAAGGCGAGGAACTCAAAAAAATAATGAACGAGACGAAAAAAGTTGTTCAAGACCGATTCAAGGAAGAGCTCAACCTTTTGATCGATAATGTAAAGCAGGGATCGGGTACCACAAACGATGGCAATACGAGGGCTGCCTTTTAAGTTGTGTCGTTTGGAAAAACTAAAGACAATTTAAGTGTTAAATGGTATTTATTGTTTTTCAAAGTAATCACCGTGACATGTAATACACTTTTTCATTCGATCGAACCAGTTTTCGAAACACTTATTCCAGTCCGAAGTCGGGGTCTCCAAAATGGCCGTTTTGTATGCCTCAACGGCTTCTTCAGGCGTCTGGTACCGTTGACCACGAAGTCGTTGCTTGATTTTTGGAAAAGTAAAAAAATCGTTAGGGCTTAAGTCTGGACTGTACGGCGGGTGTTCCAGAATTTCGACGTTTTGCTCTTTTAAAAACGCAATTGTTTGCCGGGCGGTGTGCGAGCTCGCATTATCGTGGTGCAGTCTTATACGACGTCTTGGGTTATTTTTTCGAAACTCGCCGATGACTTCTGGTAAACAGACAGTGGTATACCAGTCAGCATTAACCGTTTTACGATCCTCGAGCACGATGGTGGCAACGTGGCCACTTTTCGCCACAAACGTGGCGACCATTTTTTTCGAAGTGCTCCGTGAGCGTATTACTTTGGTCGGTTTTGGCTCATCTTGGAACACCCAAACAGTCGACTGCTGTTTAGAATCGGGATCGTAGGCATATATCCAAGATTCGTCACCACTGATAATGTCGTAAACATGTTTCGAGTTTCCTCGGTTGAATTGCCGCAGAGTTTTGCGACACCATCGAACGCGAGCCGTTTTTTGGTCTTCACTGAGTAAATGTGGTATCCAGCGTGAGATCAACTTTTTTACGCCTAAGTGATCATGCAAAATACTGTGAACACTGGTCCCTGAAATACTTAAGGAAGCTTCTATCTCACGGTATGTCGCATGGCGATCTTCGACGATCAGTTGCCGTACAGCATCAATGTTCTCCTGGGTTACGGCTGTTTTTGGTCGACCTTCACGATGTCTATCACCAAGACTAGAGCAACCACGTTGAAATTCTAAATACCAGCGTTCCACAGTCCGGAGGCATGGTGCTTTATCATTGAAAACCGTAGTCAACTCTTCGAAGCACTGAAGTCGCGTTAAGCCCCTTTTGAAGTTGTAAAAAATTATCGCACGTAAATTTTCCTTCGAAATTTCCATTTTCACAACTGACTTGTCAACTTTGAACGAACGCTGTACTAAAACGGTTGGGCCGATTTCGAGTCATTCTTTTGTTTTCGAATTCTAAATTCAAATATTTCAAGATGACACTAGTTCTTTTTTATGCAATCACGGGAGGTTTGCAAACGACAGAACTTAAAAGGCAGCCCTCGTACAGCAAGAAGGTTCTTCGAGTTTCCTGAAAAAACTGCAGCAATAACTGGATTGGATGAAGAACTTGTTCGCAGATTTGCTGTAATACTGCAAGCAATAACATCTGGAGAAGAAATTGATGTTATGAAATTTAAGGAATATGCCTTTAAGACTGCTCAAAAGTTCGTAGCAATGTATGATTGGTATTATATGCCGTCAACTGTGCATAAGCTATTGATTCATGGAGCAGACATTATCGCCAGCAACGCCATTGTTCCTATCGGAAGTCTCTCGGAAGAGGCTTCCGAAGCTCGAAATAAAGATTTTAGGAGGTTCAGGGAGCATAATTCTAGGAAAAGGAGTAGGCAAGCTTGTAACGAGGATATACTGAATATGCTTCTATTATCCTCCGATCCTCATATTACGGCAATAAGACCTAGTCTGGATAAGAAGAAAAGGCAGGCATTTTTTGCCGAAACTAGGTCTTTATTTTCGGTTCAGGAAGTCGAACTGGAACAAGAGGTTTCAGATCCGTGTGATCTATATCAAAATGAGTCCGATATAGAGCATTCGTTAGATATATTACCCTAATAAAAAATATTATGTATTGTGTTTATTTTAGTCACATTATGGATAGTTATTTTTTTTACATTTTCTACTTTTATTTCTAATTAGTTATACAGAAAAAATACTATTCTATCACGTTTTTTTTTTATTTTACTTTTTATTATAAATATTTATATATGTAAGAAGAGTATTTGCATTCCGCTACCTCCCCCTCCTACATAAGTTGAAAAAAAATATACGCCACGGACTTAAAAAAAAGACAAAATAACATCGATTTTTCAAAAAAAAACCGCAGCTATGACTGAAATATGCACTACGCCAAAAAATCACAAATAATTATTTTTATTACCATCTGCGAGGATATAACGGTTTCTCTTGCGGTTTCAGAGATATTTGGACTTTTTCATGCCGTCCCATACAAATTTTAAGGAAAAAAATTATAACTCATCAGTTTCCAAACACAATCCAACCAAAATAATATTTTAGCATTATAACTGCAAATGAAACCAATCCCAATCAAAAAATCATAAAAATGAGAACTTCGATTTCTATGTCCTCTAGAGCCGATTTTCGTCCCACAGTGGGCCGTGTTGTTTTGTTTCGTAGTGGAAGTATCTTAAAAGTTCGAGGTAATTTCCCTATAAAATAAATAGGTAAAAGTACCTACCAATGATTAATTTCTTTCCAATTGACCTAGACTTACTCCCAAACTAAGCTCTTGGCCTGTAAGTATTAATTACTATGGGTGCGGTACAACGACATAGTCTAGGTACTTACCTATTCATTCGAACCATAATAATTAAAAGCATAACAGTGAATAATTTAAATAAACCAATTAAATTTTACGCTATATCCGTAATAAGTAATGTAAGTATAACAATGGAGTTATGGAAGAGATCGCTTGTAACGATAAGACCGCATGTTGTCTACCGTATAGGAATGACATGTTTTATCTTTGTTTGTTCTGTGTGTAGTGTTTAAAGCGTACCTACTTGTTGTACTGTACTGTATGTTTACTCACAGGCCCTGATCCCTCGATAGTAACTTTAGCCAGAGCCCAAGTAACACAAAACACCATTATAAAAAACATACAACAGCACGAACTGACGCGCAAAGCATTATATGAAAATCCTATATCAGCTGTATTTACTTTTCTACAGCTTTTTTAAGAGCAATTTGGGCCCCAAATTATACAGCATTGAGCTTTATAAAGGCTGCTTAGTAGCATTACAATGATTGCACAAAGTTATTATTGAAGTCGGTAAAGAACAAATCACTAGACTTAAAGCATTTATTGCGACCACAGTACAGCCAATATACACCTTATTAATATACAATCTCTAAATGGGAACATATTCAAATGCTAATTGTTTTATTTCAGAAGAATTTCTCAATAGATTTAAAAAAAGTTATGGTTACATTTAGTATTTATTGCGAGTTTGAGTGAAGATTCGCGAGTATTGTAAATAATTGTGAAAAATAATATTGAATTTTCTTTAATGGGTGAAATTCAGCTGCGGATGTCAGTTTACTGTGAAAACATGTTAAGTTTTGTGGTAATATTTCCACGCGCCCTCGTGATAATGCTTTTTATCACAAAAATATAGAAAATTATAATCGACTCTGAATATGTTTTGTAAAATTATAAGCTCTTAGCTTAATTTTAATGAATAGAGTTGATTTTATAGGCACCCCGCATAAAGTAAAATTATAGAAAGTGCTCTTTTAATCAGATTTTAGTCACTTTTAATCATTTTAATTGTTTCCGTAACAAGGGGAAACAGAAAGCAAATGGCGTCAGATAATATAAATGCTTTACGCATTCAACGAAAGTATAATAATGCTGTTAATCTTACTATAGCTAACCAAAATACTTTGAGCCTGTTTACCAAAGTATAAGACACTCAATAATAGTATTCAGGTATATTGCAACACTTCATAAGAACATTATAATGTTTGCTGCCATTATACACCATAGTGATTAGTTTCTATCGTGTTTGTTTGTAATACATTTCTTTATTATCAATATACGACTAAAAGCTTTATTGAAGAAACAGATTAGGAAGAAAACGGAGTTAAGATTTTATTCATTGTTTAGTGAATGTTACTATAGGACTAGCATTAAATGAACACAAACACAGATCATTAAAAAGTTTTTAATGTTAAAAAATTGCCACTACAGCTCTGTGCAGTATAAAATATTTCGTTAATGCTTATTTAATGTATTGGGCTTTTCAAATTACTATTATAAGACTTTAACCTTTGTGTAAGTGTAAAAGCTATTTAAGTAGCTGTATATTATAAATACCTGATGCTTTGGTAGGAGTTTAATCTTTATTTAAGAGTATAGTATAGCTTTAAGCATTTCGAAACGAACCAAATGCTACTAAAAACTATTTTATCTTTGCCGATGCCAATTAAAAGTGTTATTCGGACTTTTGGACATAAATCCATATCCATTTTGGTTAATATATAGGTTACGTGTTACTTGGGAGCCTTCTTCACTGGGTCTTTGGGTAGCAGCGGCCGTTGAGGGTACACTTCGTCCAAATATTCAGACGTAATCAGACTTTCGGCAATGCCCCTGCTGACCCTGCTTGACCTCCCAAAGCGGTCAATTTTATAAACGCAATAAATATGTAAAAGTAGGTACCTACCTAACAATCGCCAAAACCAAAGAAAATTGTCATTGTTAATAATTATAGCATATACTTACGTAAAAAAATGGTACGATATTTACCATGTTTATTTAATCTTCCACAATATGCTAACTCATTGGTTATCGTCAACATTAGGTATTTATTTATTTTTTATGTGAAAAAGGAGGCAGACGAGCAAGCGATTGCCACCTGATGGTAAGTGATCATCGCGAACCATAAACACCCGCAACACCTGATGTTTGTGATTATGTAGGTACTTACACTATTTATTACTGTATAATGTAATGTAATGATCAACAAAGAATTATTGGTGGCTTAGGTTCGCTAAAATTACAAAGTGCCACTACAGTATGAAATAATGAAATTAATATTTTTTACATATTATTCACCTGCGTAAACAAACATAATCGTAAGTAGGTATTTAAATATTAAGTACACCATAATTATAAAGAAACCCTTCGTGACCTTTGGAGACAAATTAAAGTTATATTTATTATTTGGTCCTCAGTCAGTGGTCACAAATAGGAATAGAGGCTATCATTTAAGGTAGTTAGCCTTTTGGGTGCGCTGGGCGCTGTCCAATGGGAACCTAGCAGTACCTAGACGTATCGTTTTGCACCCATGTCTACTATAAGTAACATTGATTTTCAATTATTTCCTAAAAAAACCGGGCAAGAACATGTCGGACCATGCTCAGTGTAGGGTTCCGAAGCCGTAACGACAAACACAAAAAAGTATCTCAAAAATCAACATGTATGAACCAATTTTCTATTTAAAGTTATTTGGCGCTGTCTTAGATGATTTTTAGTAGGTATAAACACTTTAGTCGCCTGTATCTCAGGAACTAATCATGTCTACTTAGCCGTGATAGTTTTCCTTTAAAATTCGTTATATGCACTTTCGTTGAAGATTTTTTTCAGATTTTTAGTACTTGTAGTTTTGGCTGTAGGGAGGGGGGGACACTTGACTCTAACAAAAAATAGCGCTTTAAAGCTTAATATTTCATAAACGGATCCCTTAATCGAAAAATTGTTTTCATAAACCCGCAATATTTTTGAAAGACCTATCCAACGACACCCCACACTATGGGGTAGGCAAGAAAAAAAAAAGACATCCCCACGTTACGTGTAGGGGAGGTGCATTAAAAAAAAATATTTTTTAAAATTTTATTTTACCACTTTGTTGGCGTGATTAATATGTACATTCATGCCAAATTACAGCTTTCTAGTACTATGAGTCTCTGAGCTAGACTGGGGACGGACGGACGGACGGACGGACGGACATGGCGAAACTACGAGTATAAGGGTTCCTAGTTTGACTACGGAACCCTAAAAATGGGTTACATGAGATTTTCCATTTATAACCAAACAAAAGTCGTGTTGCAGGCAAAAGTTAAAAGAGTCGAGAGTGGCAGACGAATTGAGCACCTCTACCTACCTTTATTAATGACGTGTAAAAATATTTATAACTATACTTAAGTACCTACTTACTTAGACTGATAGCGATGACTAAACTTCTGGCTCGTCACAAAATTGTCGATGTATGCGGAATTTTCTGGTCAATCGGTCATCGAATGTGGGTCGTGTACTTGCAACTACAACATTTTGCTGTAAATAAGATAATGTGCATTTGGAACTGGTTCAATGGAGAAAGTTGAATCAAATTCTAAAAATAAAGATTAGTCTGGTACTTATAAAGTATCTAGGTAGGTAGGTACTTAAAGGTTTTGAGTCTCCACCCAAATTGAATAATAAGAACCTACTCACTATATTCAAATTCAAATTCAAAATATTTATTCAGTAAATAGGCCACATGAGGGCTCTTTTACACGTCGGTAATATAGGGTGAGTTTACCAGCGCTTCGGACAAGACCATCATTGCAGAGAAGAAGCGCCGCAAGAAACTCCTGCATACTATAAGTACATTGCAAGATTTTTGAGAATTAATTAAACCCATTCCAGTCCAGTTGTAAAAACGTTCACTTTTATGTCGCCTTAAGTCGCTGCGTTCTGTCACTTCCTACCCTAGCGAAAAGTGACAAAAGGTATCCTAATGGGACATGGGAATGGTGCTGAACTGGATGTATGTCGATTGATCAGCTGAGGGAAGGATAATAGTTATGGAGGTAATTAACAAAGTAATCTCACTAGAATTAATTGCCGTCGTAACCTTCATAAGTCTATTGTTTTGTCTGGTGTATTTATAGGTACGATCATCACTTCAACGTAAATACTTATTATCTAAATTAAGCTTACTTATTGTCTTTAGGAAAAAAGGCGCACCGGTTATTAGCTATTTGCCAAAAAACGCATTATAAAGTAGGTTCAACCCGCCCTACTTATCGCGCCGGTCTTTTTGAAAGCACTAGTGGCATTACGCTTTAATGGCGTTAGTTATGTTATTTAGTTATGTATGACGGAGTTCTTAATAATCGTATAAAATGACTGTTCAAATTCAAACCAATCCTTGTCGAGGTTCCCTTGAGAATAAATGAAATGGGTCCGCACTGTGCGGTTACCCGCAATGCCGGCCGTCCGGTTGATCGTAAGCAAAGAGATACCTACATGTAAACCTTTAGGTAAGTACCTATTTCTATTCACACTGAGATACGACTACCCGCAAACGCGCATTTCTGCTCATTACATTCTTTGTAACTAGGTACCTAGATATTTTTATCCTACAGGCTACGTTTTGGCGGGTGCAGACTCGTGGTCACACCAGGTCGTCACACCACTACTATTCGACGGAGCCCTGCCTGAGGCAGGGCTCCTATTTCTGAGCGATTTGCCCTTCGGGCATCTAAAGATACCTAACGAACCTAACCTACCTACTTTTGCGGAATAAGAATGATTTCTATCGAATTTCCGACCAAAGCGAATAGCAGTGGTGTGACAATCTGGTGTGACCACGAGTCTGCCCCTGTTTTGGCTACAGTAGCTACACGTGCTATGACAGCCTAACTTTACAGTATGTTGTTTTTCATATGTTGTTAGGTGCTTTAAGAGTACTTAACACCCAAGTTTCCTTAGGGTAGTTTTTCGAAAATATTAAAACAAGTGCCAAAATTTCGCAGTTTTTCGAGCGCGATTCGGGGGTAGCACAGGGTCTTCAGGGTTGCAAACTTGGATGTTTACTCTCAAGAGACCTAAAAACATGTTAAAAAATCCAAGTTACATGAGCGTTTGCGATGGTTGCCTTTTTCATTTGACTGGCCTAATGCCTTTCGATGAAATGAAAGTGCGTAATGATACGTTCGTAAAATAATAGGTACCCATCATAACAAACAGTGTGATGATCGTATCGCAGTAATATGGACTAACCCAAATTTGAACATAGGCCCGTGAGCAGAGGGACAGCAGCAAATGCGAATGCATTGATTTCTAGAGTCAGACAGGATGTAGACTTGCCATACAAAATATTTTAATGACAGTTTACCTCCCGCATATTATGTTAAATCTCTACTTGGACATATTTGGACCCTTGACCTGTGAAATTGTTAAAATATCGGCGCCTTACCTCTAATTAACATGACTATGACCATGACTATGAAAAAAAAGGTTCCTAGTTTGACTAAGGAACTCTAAAATTAACTCAGACCGCATAGACCCCGAATCCAACTCAACTATGTGGATTATTATTTATTAGGTACATTAAATTTACCATACACGGTTGACATCAATACATCGTCATGTTAATATCGTTGGCACCATGTTTCGATACCTTATCTTATCACATCACGTAGAAATGCATTGTCACCGAGGCTTTATCAATAAAAGATAACAATTGTAAAACTTAATGTTTTATTATTATTTTTGACATAATTTTTAACGAGGCCATAAGAAATAAACTATCATCCACAGTTCAACTGTGTCACGTACATTTGTGTTGTCACTAATAGTGTCCAACAATACTTTAAGTGATCAAAATTAACTTAATATGTACCAAAAGGGGAGAGTACAAGACTCTTAAATAAAACTTTCAAGTTTATTGCTTCTTCTTTCTGGGGCGCATGCAGCATGCGTCTCCGCTGGTGTCTAGCATGTTATAGTTCGTCTCTCCTGTAGTTTTCGACTCTACGAACTTGGCGTGGGTTTCGGGAGACAAGTAGTATTGCTTCACAGCCGGCACGTTCTTCATCGAGTCCAAATAGTTCACCTAAGACAGGCATTACAAGATTAAAGTTTGACTTTAACAATTGAACTTCTATGGTTACACAAGGGCATGGTAGGTAATTTGAAATTTGACTCTACTCACTTTATTTACAGCACATGGCTCTTTTACCTCATCATTATTTTAATATACAAATCTATCCGCTTTCATAATGGCCGTCTTTTTTTATCATGCCTCCAATAATATTTTTTATCCCATAATGTTATCAAAACTCTGATCTTCTTAAATGCATTGTCATCATTGCTACATACCTACGCATACCTACCTACCATCCTTATCAATCAACCACCATATTAGTATGAATTCGAACATTCTTTTTGTAATGTGACAAAAGAAGTATAGTGTCAATTAACAATAAATACTCACAATATGCTCATAACTGCTTTTCTCAATAGCCATTTCAGGTTTTCCAAGTAGCGGTAGAGATTCGAAGCGTTCAAGGTGCGGCCAGATGGTGTAGTCCACCAAACCCGGTTCATTGCCGTTAAGGAACTTGGTTCCACGATTTTCAAGCTCCTTTTGCAGCAGATCTAGACCCTTTTTGTACGCTTCCAGGTGTGAAGGCTGGAACCCGCTGGGGTTAAAAGCAGCAGTGTAGTATGAACCATTGGCCTGGAAAAAAACATCTCTATGTTACAATTACGAACAGGAAAATAAAATGGAAAAGCTGAGATGGCCTATCTTGTTCATGATAGCAATGTAATATGCTTTTTTAACTTGCTGTAACCTCTTACATTGATTGTAATTAGAATTAAGGATTTGGAATGAAGAAATAATGCAAAATAAAAGCTAGGCATACCTCCATAAACAACTCCACAAAGATCTTGTCCTGGGCTCTGCGTAGCGGGTCTGTTGGCTGCAGGGGTAATTCAGGATACTTCTCATCCAGGTAGTTGGCTATGATCATACTGTCGAATATTGCCTTGCCTTGCTCGTATTCTAGGATTGGAACAGCGCCTGAGGGAAGATAAAAGATGGGAAAATTGATATTAATGCATCTTTTTTAAGTTTTCTTTAGTGACTGTGGATAGACATGATTATATTTTTGTGCAATTTCTTTTTTGAACTCAAATATTGACCAAACACAAAATAATACCATCATTCTGAACAGGATTAAGATGTACAAGTAAATTAAAAAACATTGTAGGTACAGTCAAGAATTTAAATTTTGGTCCAGTCAACATTTTACAACAATTAGGTTGAATTTCCTACTAGTTACAAGTGATTTGGCATCTCTAATGATATTAAAGACTTCAGACCCATTTTTTTTAAATGGTTCACAAATTTAAATGTTTGTGACCGTACATAGTTAAGAACTCAATTTAAAAAAAAACCTTAATATTATCCATTTACTAAAGAGATTTAAACATTATCATTTTATAACTAAGTAGTTTCTGCTCACAACTTCATCCATCTATCTCCATTCCAAATTTCCTTCAAATCTATCCAGCCGTTGCGTTGCAGCATGAAGTAGTAACAAACTAAGACAGACAAAAACTTTTGCAATAGTAGGATTTTCATTACACAATGGAAGAAAGTTAAGATTGTCTCAATTAAGCCCTCAAAAAAACAACATTTTTGAAAATTTTTTTTAAATAAATTTACAACAACATAGTGTAACTAATAAGTGCCATTTATCATTACAACAAAGCAACTTTACTTGAAAACAGGGAAAAAACAATTTTAGCCTTGAATTCTATAAGGAAAACAAAACGTTGGTTGTACCTTTAGGGTTGAATTCGAAGACCCATTCTGGTTTGTGCTGTAGGTTAACAAACACCAGGTCATACTGCAGGTTCTTGGCATTGAGTACCAACACTGCGCGCTCAGCATATGGACAGAACCTCATGGCAAACAGACGGAGTTTGCCATTGTATGGAGGTAGGGCATCACCTAGAAGAAAATTATGCAGTTGATTTTGGGATAAACTTATGTTATATTGCTCATTACTGAAATACAAGATTCTAAAAAATTCCAAAACATACCTTAAAATTAAGCTGTTCGTAATATCTTTAGCCGATATGTATGATCTCATGTTTTGAGTATCCGGTAAAGAAAGAAGTGTGGTATTTTAAAAAACTGAAAAATTTGGGTATGAGCAAAACTGTTCTATTGTTGGCACTCTGCCTATGAACTTTATTTCAGGTTATTAGAGGTGATCACTAGGTGCCAATAACTGGTATTTTGGATGCTATGGTAATGAATACTACGGTGTTTCACCCTACTGTCATTAAAATAATCATAATAAAAATAGCTTAAAATTAAATAACTCACCAGTTGCTAAATGTTTTTCAGACATGTTTGATATCTATCACCAACAATAGACCTGCAAAACAACATCAGTCAAAGCGAAAAACAAAACTCTAGAAGAAGGTATATTCAATTAGACAACTCACACTTGCTTATAACCTTTGTGGACAAGATTCCTAATAGGGTTCCATTTAAACATGGTTAAATTGCTTAACTCGCATCACATAGAAACATGATAAAAAATCATACAAGTAACGCAGTATTTTTTGGTAAAAATCTAAAAATAGATTGTGTTGGGGTGAATGTTAATACTAATTACTTTAAACTGCAGATGCCGGTAGCATTTTTTGTAAGAAACTATTAAGAAACACATTGCGTTACTCATCTTCGTCCGTCAGCATAAATATTTAAAACTTACGATATATACCTGTTTTAGAACAAATTGCGCGATAAGCCGGCCGCCCGGTAAAACAACGAAGAAACAATGACAGATTTTTTTTAACCGAACCGATTATATATTATTATTGAAGTGATGTGACGCAAATGCTGTACACAGGTTATAAAATATAACTAAATATTGGTGCCGTGCACAGAATCAATGTACAACATTTAATAAAATAGATTCAAGCGATTATAATCGTGCGCCACAAAACCGCAAACCGGTACTTTTACACTTCACTACCTATTCATCGTAATGTGAGGGTTGGTGACATCACCGACTGACTGAGCTGTCAAAAGACCGTTGACCTTAACTGTCACTCAGCTTACAATGTACCTTAAGCACTCTACGCATTATCCTTCTTGACGTACAGCAGCGCAGGACCGTCAGGCCCGATGGTGCTGTACGCACTACCGAGCAAATGGACAAAAATTCCATCGTGCAAGTCCATCACGGTAATAATAATAATTACTAACGTCCGGCAAGCCTACGCACTATCGTTTTCGTCGTGCATACTGCATCGTGCCCAGAGGCACGATAGACAGCATGGAAGGATAACGCGTGGAGTGCTTATTGCATTGTGACGAGATGTTTATAACGCATGCAATAAAATAATGTTCCCACTGCTGCACTGTATAAAATACCCATATCGATAGCCAGTAAAGCCGCAGTAGCACGAAATGTTTGTTTCTGTCATTCACATGGGGCCTTGTCAGACGCAGAAACCGCTCATTCCGAAAAAAACTAATTTTCATAGAATCGCAAAACCTAACATTTTAAATTAAGGCTTCTTTAATATTTTTACCCAAGATATCGGATCGGATATTGTGAAATTCTGGTATTTTGGGAATGAGCCTTCAGGCTTTAGGCCCTTACTGGCCAGTAAGGGCCTAAAGCAGAAAATACAAGGAAAATACCACATACACAAACATACTGCACCGACAAATCAGGGAAGGATCTTAGCTTGAGCCTGAGACATTTCTATGGTAGTTTATTCCCACTCGCTACTCCAGATGATTTATATTTATGTAATGATAACCGAAAAAAGCGCGGGAACTGTTGATTGAGAAAGGCGCACTTTTTGTAAAATATTTTTGGAAAAATCCTTTTTCCTGTATTAACTGTATATATTGTTGTGAAATTGGTCTGTATACATTTAGTTAATAAGGTTTTTGTAATATAGAGATGGGGGGGGCCCCAAAGCGACCCAAACACTCCGGCTCTGCCGATGATCCCGAGGTAGCCGAAGAAAAATATAGGGTTTATCAAGTCAGGAGTTATGCGAGAAAATACCCGGAAAACTCAAACAAAACCGAGTTCGTAGTTTTCTTGGCTCACGGCAAAGTTGACAGCCCAATAACAGATAGAGACCGCCTAAAACTCTCTGAGGCGATTCGCAAGTACTGCGTCTCCGGCATTTTACATCTGAGGCCGATAAATAGATACAAAGTTGGTGTAACTTTTGATTTATCAAATAACGCCAATGTATTCTTACAGAATACCAAATTGTTAGACGACTTGGACATGGTGGCTACAATACCTGCAGCGGACACCGAAGTCACGGGGGTTCTGACTTCAGTTCCCACAGAAATGTCAAATAAAAAAATTTTTTCGTTGATAGGAAGCTCGAGGAACGTAATCCAGGTCCGGCGTTTCATGAGGAGAATGCGTGGTGAAGATGGCGCTGTGTCATATCTACCTACACAGACTGTCGCGGTCACCTTCGCTTCGACTCAACTGCCCGAACATGTTTTCCTTGATCACTGGAGACACGAGGTCAGCCTATATATTCCTCCAGTTAAACAGTGCCTGCGCTGCATGCGTTTTGGCCACATTGCAAAATTTTGTAAGAATGCAGAGGTCTGTTCTATATGCACAGAAAATCACAGCTTCCGGTCTTGCTCTGTACAGTCAGCTAATGCCAAATGTGCAAACTGTGGTGGCAACCATGTTGCCATAGCAGCAGCATGCCCAATGAAAAAACAAAAAATAGAAGAAAACAAAATAAAATCTCGGTCGGTTAAATATGCAGATCTATTTAATGAGAAATCTTTCCCGCAGCTAAACGCTAAATCTATAGAAACACACATAAACAATCTTACAAAATCAGACATATTTATGAATTTACTTGTAGAGTCAATAATGAAACTAGTTTCAAATAAAACTACACCAATTAACTCATCATCCATAAAAGAAAGTTTAAGATCCACCTTTAGCAAAAAAACTTAATTAGTAAACTAATGGATATATTAAATATAATTCAATGGAATGCACAAAGTATTGTTAGTAATAAATTGGTACTAAGTAATTTTTTGTACGAAAACAATATACATATAGGTATTATATCAGAAACTTGGTTAAGACCAAACCAACGGTTTAACATTAGAGGTTACAATATTGAAAGAAATGACACTGGTAACAAACATAATGGAGTGGCTATTCTGATTCATAATAGTATTTCATATTCAAAAATAGTTACGAAATTTGATGATTCCATACAAAATATTGGAGTTCGTATAGTGGTTGGTAATAAAGAAATCAGTATCATTAGTTTTTATAGCCCAAAAAACTGCAATCCAGTATTTAGTAAAAATAAATTTGATGCTTTAATAAAGTCTGTTCCCGGTCCTATGATTTTTGCTGGTGATTTCAATGCTCATCATATTACTTGGGGATGTGGTTCCACTACTCCACGTGGTAGAGATGTCCTTGAAATAATTGAAGACAATAATCTAGTGCTTCTTAATGATGGTCTTCCAACTACAGTTGGTTCTTTAAGTTGGCGACCAAACGCTCTTGATTTAACTTTGGTTAGTCCATCTTTGGCTTTGTCCTGTGACTGGTCTGTTCATAATGATCCACTTGGTAGCTATCACCTTCCTGTAATAATAAATATCTCCATTAATAATCATTGTAACGTCGATCTTAGTCAAAATAGCATGTTATGTTTTCCTAAATTTACTAACTTTAAACTGGT
This sequence comes from Acleris laterana, assembly GCA_963966035.1. Lineage (NCBI taxonomy): Eukaryota > Metazoa > Arthropoda > Insecta > Lepidoptera > Tortricidae > Acleris > Acleris laterana. Next base: position 7,305,246 of record OZ014450.1, on the reverse strand, counting down.
GGATTGGAAAAAATATCAAGATAAAACTGATACTTTGTTGTCTAATTTTAATGTTTCATCTTATTCTCCTCTGGAAGCTTATTCCTTATTCTGTAAGACTCTTAAATGTGCCATTGAATCATCTTTACCTGCTCAACTTAGTTCCTCAAATAATTATACATCTCTTTCTAGAAAGTCAGGAAGAAAGCCCTCTTTACCTTGGTGGAATGCTAAATGTTCTGAAGCCGTACAAAAATCCAAAAGTGCTTATGTTAATTTTAAAAATAACCCTTCTGAACAGTTATATTTAGAATTTAAAAGGTTACAAGCTTTTAAAAAACTTACCTTGAAACAGGAAAGAGCAAGAAGCTGGGCATCATTGTGTAGTTCATTTCATCGTTGTACTCCTCTCTCTGTTATCTGGAAATACATGCGTAAATTCAATAAGTCATATGTTCCTAACAATAGTAATAATTGTAGTTGGGTACCTAAATTTCTTCAAAAATATACTCCAGATCATGTTAACAATAAACAAAATTTTTCGATGAACACTTGTGTAAGTAACTCTAATAATATTTTTTTAACACAACCCTTTACTTTATCAGAATTGAAATCTGCTGTATTATCTAGAAAAGATAGTGCTTTTGGTCTCGACGGAATACCCTACAAAATGCTAAAAAACTTGAAAGAAAAGAGTCTATTAATATTATTGTATATTTTAAATCATCTTTGGGTTAGTAATGAAATACCTTCATCCTGGAAGACAGACTGCTTGATTCCTATTATAAAACCAGGTAAACCTCAACTAAATGTAGATTCATATAGGCCAATTGCCCTGACATCTTGTGTTGGTAAAATATTTGAACAACTTCTGAAACAAAGGTTGGAGTTTTTTGTTGAAAGTAATAATATATTGCCATCTAACCAGTTTGGGTTTCGTAGAGGTCGATCATCTGCAGAGAGTTTTTGTCAGTTGCAACTTGACATCCAAAATAGCTTAACTAATCGAAATTGTTCTGTGTCTGTTTTCTTCGATATTGCAGGAGCATTTAATAGTGTCAATATTGATGTGCTTTCTATTGAACTGCTTTCTATTGGGCTCCCTGGGAAAGTGATTCAATGGATTAGCAACTTTCTGTCTGAAAGAACAGTTTTTGTTAAACATAATGGTTATCTTTATGGACCTAGACTTGCATCTGTTGGGGTGTGTCAAGGTGGAATTTTGTCGCCTCTAATCTTCATACTCTACATTCGTCGTTTAAATTTAATCTTGGGATCAAATGTTAAAAATCTGCAGTTTGCTGATGATCTAGTTGTTTATGCAAGTGGTACAAACTTAACAAACTTGGCTTATATCATTAATAATGCTTTAAATAACTTGTTCCAATATTTTTCGTACCTAAATCTTGATGTCAATCCTCTCAAATCAAAACTGCTCGTTTTTGGGAAAAAAAGTGCAATAATGCCTAATGTTTACTATAATAATATTGTCATTCCTATTTCTCTAGAAACAAAATTTTTAGGTGTCATACTAACTCATAATCTATCTTGGAAAAAATATATTGATAAAATTACTGCAACAGCTAACAAAGCATTCAATATCTTACGATCTTTAGCCTCAACTTATTGGGGTGCTGACCCCAAAATTCTACTACTTTTATATAAATCAATGATTCGCAGTCACTTTGAGTATGGTTTCTTATGTTTTGCTGGTGATAGTAAGCTTGTATATATTTTAGATAAAATACAAAATAAAAGTATGCGTCTGATAACTGGTGCTTTTAAAAGCACACCTATAAATGTCATGCAAGTCGAATGTAACCTTCCTCCGTTGTCTATTAGATTCAGCTATTTAAAGGAAAAATTTGTCTTAAAACTGTTTTCGTCTAATAATCAGTTATTGTCCAATTTAATTGCATTACCATGTGTTCCGCCTCGAAATCCTTTATACATTCTTCAGAATTTAACGGAATTACGGAGTCTCCTTGACTTGACAGTTCCAACATTTACAAATTTTTTTTTTTTTTTTGGATTTTATGGCCTGGTTACAAGACCTTTAGGCCACAACTTTATTTTCCTGGTATCACGTTGTAAGTATCTTTTTAGCACTGTTAAATTTTTTGCACTGTATTTTTAATGTAATTATATATTGGTCTATAAGATTGAGTGTCTTTTAATAATTGATTAAGCGGCGGCGGGCGGGAAGAAAAATCACTATAATTTGGACACACTTCACTAAGTTCACTTGCAAGAACTAATCTGTCAAGAAGAAACTTTTGACAATTGAATATGATGTGCTCAACGGTTGCTTCATCAACTCCACAGAAAGTGCATACATTACTTTGGATTATTCCAAGTCTTGCGAGGTGTGATGGCGCAGTATTGTGTCCATAACGAAGTCGAGTAATGGTGGTGATAAAGTCACGGCTAGCTCTGCGTAAATTATTATACCACGGCCTTACTGGTAAGCTTTCTTGTATGCTACCGTACCATCTTCCTTTCGTCTCTTGATCCTTCTTCCACATTTGTTCCCATAACCTACCTATAGCTAACCTAATAGAATATAAATAATCTGTCATAGGTACATACATGTAACCAGAAACGTCGAGTGCATTAATACCTTCCTTAGCAGCTTTATCTGCTATTTCATTCCCAGTAATTCCCCTATGAGAAGGTATCCACATAAAATCAATTTCTAAACCTTTAAGATTGTATTTTAATATTAATTCTTTAATCATGTACAAAATGAAGTTAGTTTTGAAATTAATTTTTAAATTATTTAACCCCTGAATCAAACTTAAAGAGTCAGTTACAATTAGAAAATATTTACAGTTATATACATTGCCAATTCGTAAAAGAGTCTGATAGACTGCGTAAGCCTCTGCAGTAAATATAGTACAGGCTTCCTGCAAAATAAAGCTCTGAGAAAATTTAATCTGAGGATCATAAATGGCACAGCGCACATAACCCTCACCTTTACTTCCATCTGTATATATAGTGTAGTATTCATGTTCAGATAGAAACTGTAACATATCTGAGTTATTGGTGACTGACTCAACTACTTTAATTGGATGTACTATACTTTTATACTGGGAGGAATAGCAAGGCCATGGGCGCTGTTTTCTGATTTTACTACAATTATTTTCAGTTTCCAAAAAAATATGGAACAACATTGGAGAGTTACCAATCAGGAGACCCTCGCTAGTTGCTAAAGGACCAGACACTTGGATTCGATGAGGTAAAATCTTGTTAATAATTTCGGTATTATTTGAGTACAATAATTTAAGACAATATCTTTCAGCTAGAATGATACGTCTCAAGATCAGTGGCATAATTTTGGTCTCAACTTCCATGGCCCTTATGGGAGTTGAACACATAGCACCAGATATAATTCGCAGAGCTTTATTCTGCAAGATATCTAATTTTTTTGCATGTGGGCTATTCATATATGCTATAGCACTATAATCAAAATGACTTCTGACTATAGCCTTGTACAATATAGACAATATTTTTGGATCTGCACCCCATGACACACCAGCAAGACATCTTATAATGTTTATGGCTTTTAAAGCATTTTTTGAAACATGTCGAACATGTTCTTCAAAAGTCAGTTTCTGATCTAAAATGACACCTAAAAATTTCTTTGATCTAACTCTGTTAATAGCTTCTCCGCAATACATAATATCACAGGTTGGGTCATCATCACCAAAAATCATTAAACTGCTTTTAGTAGCATTGATCTTTAGATGTAATCTGCCATCATAATATTGGCTCAACTGGTTTAGGGCTCTATTCATATTGTCTATGGCAACTTGTAAATTCTGATTGCTACTGTACAAAACTATGTCATCTGCGAATTGCAAAATATTTACATCTCTACTATTTACATATTTACATATTTCACATGTGTACAAATTATATAGTAATGGTGAAAGTGTGGCACCTTGCATTGTACCTTTTGAAGCTATTCTAGGCCCGTGTAAAATATTATTATGCTTAACATATAAAGTTCTTTTATTTAGAAAATTGTAGATCCACTGACATAGTTGACCTGGTATACCTACATCAGACATAATGTTAACCAAGATAGCTGGATCAACATTATCAAAAGCTCCCTGAACATCAAGAAATACACAAACAGTGTGTGATTTTAAATTATTTGCAATTTTCAGGTCTGAGATCAGAGAAATGAAACTGTCAGCACAACTACGACCTCGACGGAAGCCATACTGCACATATGGGATGATACCATTAGTCTCTACAAACCAGTCCAGTCGGACTTTAATCATGTTTTCAAATAATTTACCCAGACATGAAGATAAAGATATGGGACGATAAGAACTGGCATACTCTGGAGCTTTATCTGGCTTAAGTATTGGGATAACACACTGTGTTTTCCATGAATCAGGGATAATTTGATTATGCCATAGAGCATTAAGAATATTAAGAAATATTTGCTGAATGGAAATATGAAGCTCTTTAATAACTATGTATGGAAAATTATCTAAGCCTGGACTAGTGTTACGTCTAGATTGTAGACTTGCTGTGAATTCATTCCATGTAAAGGGATCTAACAAAAATTTTGAATTATGGTTATTATTATTGCTGTTAAAATAGTAAAATAAGTTACTAGTGTCCTTTAAATTATTATTGTCAGATAGCTTATCTAAAAAGGGAGAAATGAACTCGTCTTTGTGAGATTTAATACCAGATTTGACACCCTTAAACATCTTAATCATGTTCCAAATTTTACTAATAGGGGTTGTTCTATTAAATGAATGACATAAGTCATTCCATCCAGCTTTCTTCTGCTCAGAAATGGTTCTCTTTTTTAAAGCATCTAACTTCTTATAATTTATGTAGTTATCAATAGTAGAGTCACTTCTGTACAGTTTTAAAGCATTATATGATGCTATTACACTTTGCTCACAGATCTCATTCCACCAAGGTGTTGGAGGTCTGCTAGTAAAGCGACCACGTTTAGTGAACTTTGGAACAACCGACTGCATAAGGGCATCAAGGCGAATACAAAATTCTGTATAGGAAGCAAGTGGGTCTTCAACATTAACTGTTAAGTCATCAAAAACTCTCTCAGAAAGTTCATTATATTTGTGCCAGTCGGCTCTTTTGTACAAAAATTTATCAACGGGAGGGTTGATTTGGTATTTCTCAATGCACAGGGATATTACAGTTATAGTGGGATAGTGATAACTTCCCATTGAGTCGTCATGAACAGACCATTCACAAAATGGTGCTAAACATGCACTCGCAAAGCTGACGTCAATAGATGAAGGATTAGTTCTTGGACGGTTAACTGTCGTGAAACTGCCATCATTTAAGATACACAAATCACATTCATCTATAACGTCATATAAGTCTTGCCCACGACCTTTCGTTGATAAGCAACCAAATGCAATATGGTGAGCATTAAAGTCTCCACTCATAAAAATAGGTTTAGGGAGGTCTCGAATTATATTGCGCAGTCTATTTATTCTTAAGTGCCCGCTGGAAGGAGGACAGTATACACAGAGTACAGATAAACTACCACGCTCAGTAGATATAGATATAGCTACAGTTTGAATGTCCTCATAAAAGGCTGTGTTTAAAATGTTATATTTCAAATCTGGTTTAATTAATATTGCTACACCATTGTGTGCATTTTTGGATATTCTAGAATGAACATTATAATTGGGGATTCTAAAATTGTGATGTTCTTTAAACCAAGTTTCATTAAGTAGACATACATCAATATTCTGCTGTAGCAAAAATTTAATTAATAAGGGTTTCTTACTATTAGCACTTTGAATGTTAAACTGCGCAATGCGTAACTGTGACGCTCTAGGGGAACCTAAATCCATTATGGAGACAGATTTTTTATTAACATGGTTTTAATGGCTGCTGTGGTGATCGGGGCAGGATCACTGTTGTTACCCAGCTCTATCAATGTCTGTACTAGGGCCATTAGCACTTCACTATTGCAGAGTATCTGGGCTTTGATGTCCGTTGGTTGGACATGCATGTTTGTGGCCTGTGAAACAGGCTTGTTATTTATATTTTTATTTACAGGATTTACAGTTTTATTTACAGAATTTACAGGAATATTTACAGTTTGTACAGGCTTTTTATTTACAAGTTGAGTTTGTTGGTGTTTTGGCAACGGCAATGGAGGATATTCATCGGTTTCAGTATGTTTAGTTTGTGCAACACTTGCATATGTAATTTTACTTTTCTTTTCTAAAATTTTACTTATCTTAATTGGACATAGTTTGGAAATGGCCAGGTGTGGGCCGCTGCAGTTGGCGCAGCAGAACTCATTTGGTTTGTCACAATCTTTATATATATGTTCACCTGAACAGATTGAACATCTTTGCTTGCCATTGCATATTCTAGCGGAATGGTTAAACTTGAAACATTTGAAACATTGTTGTAAAGGTGGGATATACTCGAAGACTCGATATGAGAATAAATCATACTGAACGTTGTCTGGTAATACATTAGATAAGAATGTTATGCTAACTGTTTGTAATGGAACTCGTTCTTGTCCTACTTTCTTAGTGAAGCGTCGTATCGAAATAATTTCATAAATGGAACTCAGTTTTGTATATAAATCCTTGTTTGAAATATTCGCAGGAACAAATCTTATAATGCCGGTTTTTTCTATCTGTGTTGCTGGTATATATGCTTTCATGCTATACTTTTCCAAAAATGCAGAGTTGTTCAAAAAGTTATTAGCCGTGTTATATTGTTTAAACAATACTGCAATTTTGTTTGCGTTAAGCCTTTGAATAGCCATCACACCTTTAACGTCCGTGGTAAATATGTGATTAAGATATATGGGACTTTTATTACCCAGTCTGTCTTTATAGTTTTGGTGTTCCACGAACACTTTAAATTCAGATTTAGTTGAATTTTCAGGATATTGTCTCTTATAATTCGGTTTGTAATACGGTAAATACTCGTTATGTTGCTCACCGCCGCCGCTACTATCGCCGCCGCCGTTGTTGCCGCCGTCCCCGGGTACGAGCCGAGGACGCTTATTGTTATTGGAGTTGGGCGGGTTATCCCCGCCCCCCTCGTTTCCATCCATTTTTAATGTCCTCCTAGTAGTGTTTTTACTATTTTATTGCACTTTCAACAATAAAAAATCATACAATTAGAAATTGGTAATTTTACTTGACCGCCTTTTTTAGAGTTCCCGCCAAGACAACATTTACAAACCATCTTCTTGGGTGTTGCCATGTTACAATGGCAGTTTTGAAAGTAAATTTCCTGCGATGAAAATTGTTATTGACAGTAAATTATCGTCTAAAGAGGAAGTTAATTGCAATCTATCTAAATGGCATGATCATCGTTTGATTTATACTGATGGGTTTAAAATGGACTCTAATGTCTCTTTTGCCATTTTTGATACTTCTCTAAATATTGGTTTGGGTTATAAATTAGATAAAAATTGTAGTATATTTACAGCTGAAGCAGTAGCTATTCTTGCAGCTTTAAAACATATCAAGCATCAGAATCAAGGATTTCAAAAATGGCTTATTGTTAGTGATTCCATGAGCGTACTAATAAATTTAGATAATCATAAATTGCATGCTAAAACAAATTACTTAATTTTTGACATTAAACAGTTATGGTACGATCTTTTTGTTACCAATAAAATAATAGTTAGTTTCATGTGGGTTCCGTCTCACATAGGTGTCGTAGGGAATGAAAAAGCTGATTATTTAGCAAAATCAATTAATAATTTACATTCTGAAACTTCTTGCTTTAATGTCTCGATTCCTTATACAGATCTAATTAATATCCTAAAAGAAAGAATGATTACAAAATGGAAAATGCACTGGAATCATACTATACAAGTAGAAAATAAGGGACTTTGGTATGCTCCTTTTAATGTTATGATTAATAGCAAACCATGGTTTTGTAAAAGTAACTACTACATAAATAGAAATTTCTACTCAACTATTTTACGCCTTCGTTTTGGTCATTGCCGGTTGAATTTCCATCTTCATCGTTTAAAAATGGTTGATAGCCCTATTTGCTCTCATTGCAATTCTCATGAAGAAACCATTCCGCACATCATCTTCGACTGTTCATCCTTCGGCATTCAGCGCCTTGTGTTGTTGGATGAATTAACTAAAATTTATGAGTCTCATTTGGTCCCGCATGACATAATAAAGCTTCTTGTAAATAATTGTACATACTCACCTTTGTATAAATTCATTGTTAGCACTGTTGGAGAAATATAGTATAATATTGTAAATAATTCTGATATGTTTGTATATATATATATATATTGTGAATACCGCAGACTTATCTGTGATGATATTTATTGACTGGATTATTCTTGAAAATGAGGACTGTGTTCTTACTTGATTTGGACTACCTGAACTGGACTTGATAAAATAAAAATATAACACTGAAGACTTTAACACCGGATTTGACTATAAGTATTGAAACAACTGAAGACAACTCACCACTGGATTTGACTATAATTTAATTTATATAACTGAAGACTTATAATGGATTTTACTACTCAAGTTTACATAGAAACAACTGAAGATTTATACTGAAGACTTTTATAAGGGATTTTACTTCTCGCCATTTTATGTTCATGAAAAGGAGAATTACTGAAGACGAGGCAGCATGGCTTTTGGCCCTAGCCTGTTCGTAAAGGACAAATGAAAAAAAAAAAAAAAAAAAATGTAATGATAACCCATCTAAGATTAATCGCCCCATAGAAAAATATTAAAATAAGTAAATAAGTTTTAGGATATTCAAAGTTGAAATAATACAATATGTGTAAAAACATTTTATTCCATTAATTCACGATTATTGTAGAATAAGTACATAATTCTTCCCGCTGCGTCCAACGCGACTAACCATCGCGTTAATTGACTTCTAAACATCACGAGTCAATTAATGTCGTAAGACTAAGTTGGAGCAGAAGTATAATTAAAACTCATATCACTCATTTGGGCCAACAATACGCCTTTAATTTATTCCACATAGCACTCCTAATTAGAGTCCATTTAGTTCTGGAATAAGGTAAACGTAATAATGAGGTACAGTCATAAGTAAAAATAAAAATCTTCGTAAAGTTACAAAAATATGCACTATACATCAACTTTACAACTATACTTATCAGATGGTAATATAACATTATAGTAGATACACCTTATAGCTCCTGACTGTACCTATTTTATCCAACTAGTTCTTGAGATTCTCGATTTCATCACATTTTATATAAAAATGTTACGTACATAGGTTTTCACATAATTAGAAACGATTACGTTTCCATACTATCCATCCATACCATATTTTCATGTCCATTAAAATGGAACTTTATTGTTTAGTGTCAAATGACAAATGCTGTCATTTGTCACTTTGTCATTTGACACTAAACAATAAAGTTCCATTTTAATGGACATGAAAACGTCACTCATTTAATACAATCATTGATTGACAGTTCGGGTGCCATCGTATTCCGATTGAGATCCGAGTTTTCCCGAAGGAAAATCATTTTGCACTACATCTGTACATACATGACAACCAATTTAATAGTTTTAATTCATTTTAGATGCGTGAAAAAACAATTATTTTTAAAATAAAAATACCGTAGCAAGTTATCCGTGACAACCCTGGGCCTTGGTAGTTCAGTTCAAATGCTTTTTCTCAAACATGCCATGAAATGTTGGCGTTATGTTAGTTATTTTTGGCTTCAAAGTGTCACGTTGCGGGCGGAACAACTCGAGAGAACTGTAAAGGAATTTGATACAAAATTGAAGGCCTAGGCCTAAGTATTTTTTTTAAATTTTGATGTTAACATGGCGGCTGTGTTTATAAACATGCTAAATAGCTAGATTATATTTTTAACATTTTTGAGAAAAAGTTATAACGTCAAATACTAGGAGTGCATAAACGTTTAGGAAACATCCGCGCTGTGTCGTGTGCGCCTGCCGGTTGCCCGCACCGCCTGCGATCTAATTGTAAGTTGCGCTATGACTGATATGCCTCCTAATTAACGCTGCGCTCTTGGTACTTTATTTTAACATGCACAAACATGCACAGGTTACAAAATTGGTTTAGCACTTTTTAAACAATGTTCAAATTCGATAAATTATATTTGTAGGCAAATGTACGAAAAAACGCGAGTGTTTCTAATTATGTGACCCCGTATTAATCTTGAGGGCGGCACTATGTGTGCGCGCCCTGTTTAAGAGCCCGTTCAGACTTAGCGGGAACCGCGCGGTTAATTATTTGTGAGTAAAACTGCGCGGTTATGTCTGAAGATGTTGAAGTAAATGAGAACCGATTAACGCCCTAGTCTGAACGGGCTCTAAGGCAGCTTTGACTTGCGTCACTGCGCCGCCTGCAAGACACCATCTGTACGGAAAATTAATCGGCCTATAACACAGCGGCGACTTGTACACGTTTTTATAATGAAATGATACGTGAACTAAAAACACGTTTTACAAATTGCCATCATGTTATAACCTTAAATAACACTAAGTATATACTTAACTTATGTATGTTCGCCAAAACAACCAGCACAGATCTCGTCGCGTAAAAAGGCCGCTGAGCGACAATGGAGGGGATGTGTTTGCGTATAAGTACAGTCGCCAACCAATAGCCTCCTCTTGATGAAACTGCCACGTTATTGCAGTGCGTCGAGTATGTTTGCGGAGGCGGGCGTTCCCGATTTTTTCGCCGTCATAAGGTCACGCATAGCGTCATTTCGAGATCGCATTCGGTCGTCCAATAACGAGATTCTCTATTCCCTGTCGGATCGCCTGGACTGCCGGATGCTCCGACACTGGCTAAAAGTCAACCGTGACCCTAACAAAAAATAGTTGTCAGTTTATGCTGTGTCCGTGTTATTGTTAATGTATTTAATTCTAATTTATTGCTTTATTTTTAATCATTTTCTGTAAATTTTAAATTTTAATGATGTATGGGTACACTTGCCTGAAATAAATGACTTATTATTATTATTATTATTATAAGCATACCGGTGAAGTATTTCCCCGTCCCGCCCCCTTCATACCACCAATTTGGTCAATAAATGGGCAATTGCGCCTCTACATCATCAGCGGCCTTTTTACGTGACGGAAACTATAATTATCGTTTTTAGCTACATTTACAACTGTGAAACACATTTTTTTTAAATGTCACAGGTTACAAAACAGTTAAGTTATTTCTAGTGTTAATATACCTACATTAGGCACTTGGCTGACATCAATTGTGTCTAACAACAACTCTAAAACCATTATGGTAATTTGATGTGTTACATCACACACACATTTCATATTTAACATAGGGTTTACAAAATTAATTTCAGATAAATTTAAGTACAGAAGCCTTTCTTAAGATTTTTAGTTAACTTACGCTTATGGTAATTATGAGTGTTACTACCTACGGACTTACCTCAACTGTCAACGTCAAAACCAACAAGTTGTCAAATATCAACAATTTCGTAAAAATGTGTATTGTCAAAACTTTCTATTATTTACGAATCAACAAGGAATAAATCATTGAACTATATTGTAAGAAAGCGCTCAAAATTTGGGGTTTAAAAGGAACATTCAATGATGAAGCTTATTGGCACCTCCAAAGGATTATTCGTTTCATAAATATATATTGATATCAATAGAGGATGTCTTGACTTTTATTCAAAACCCGTTCAGGAATATTTATAGGAAGGTACAATAAAATTATACCTAGACAAAAAATAAACACAACAAGGAAAATATAGACGGGTTTTGTTTAGGGAATGCAATTTAACCGGTTAATTACCGTTTTGTAGGAAAATAACCGGTTATAACCGGTTATAATCGGTTATTTGCATTCCCTAGTTTTGTTGTATGGTGGCAACATTACCCATTCACTGCAGCTTTATGTGGGTTGCCACTTGAATATATTGTATATATACTTGAGATTTGACAGTTGATCCCGATGTTGCCAGCTTAATATGTCAAAATAACAATTAAAATTAGCCGACAAATAATTTCACAACGGGGATAAAATAAAATACATTATAAATTAGGATAAAATTAACAATAGACAATGATTGTAAAACATAAATACTTAACAGAAATAGATTTTCGATATTTCACAGCAAGCACAAGTAACATAAAATATTAGGTAATATATTTCTTACCGTAATATACTAGTAACATTTAAATTAACGTGAGACGTAATTCCGGTATTTTTGCGTGAGTTTTAACCGTTTTTCCATTTTATATAATACGTTTCTATTGTACTGTTTGTACTTTCTTAAAACTACAAGTTTACGTCAAATTAAGTACCCTCTTAAAAATATATAAATAAAAGTAAATAGTCCAGTCCGTTACAAAGATAATTGCAGTCTAATAAATTTGGAAAACAATAAAATTTAGGAGTATATAATATAATCAAAGATCCATAAAACAACTATACTAAAAAATATTCATTTAACCTAATTTTGGTTTTATACCCCTAAATTATTGGAATGTGTAGTTGGCCATGCATTAACTTAGGTTAGGACTAAATAGCATGTAAGTTTCAGAAATACTTACACGACCTTATTCCCAAGCAACAGAGTCGTGTTTAGTTATTTTTTACACATTTACTGTAAGGAGGCATGTTATTAAGCCGTGTTCATTAGGGCGGTCCTAAAATCAGTTTTTTTTTTCTTTCTCCACAAGGGTATTTTTTTTCGATTAGACTTTAAATACCCCTGTGCAAAATTTGAGTGAAATCGGTCAATATTTAGGGGTCGCTATGATTTGGCGACTTTTTTGATAAAAAGGAAAAAAATGACATTTTTTGTACGCACTTCTTTAATACGAATGGTTTATGTGAAATAAACATAAAGTGACATTAAATTATGCTAGTCATTGTTATCAAAAATTACTGTCGTGGATACTTGGCGTATTTAAGTTGCAAATCATATCGACCCCTAAATATTGTTCGATTTCACTCAAATTTTGCACAGGCTTATTTAAAGTCTAATCGAATAAAAAGACCCTTGTGGAGAAGGAAAATAAAAAAAAAACTTTTTTTGGACCACCCTAGTGTTCTTTCTTACGTTTCTATTTTAGAAAAAATCTTCCTTGTTTTTTGGCAAAAACAACTCCTTTAACGGAAATAAAGCAAAGAGATTTTATCTGTAATTGCTTTATTTTATTTAAAATAGCTGTTTTAGCCCACAAAGTTCCATTTTGAGGTTAGAAAGTTGTTTACTATAAAGACAAGTAAGAATGAACACAGTTTAGATGTGACTGTACTTAGAATTCCGTAACAAATCTGCTAATAGCTTGGCTATGCTCAATGTAGGGTGTCGTTGCCGTTAGTTAATAAACACATTACCCTCCTCTTTCGGCAGTCGGGTAAATAAATATTCAAATGAAACAGTGGCTTAAGTGGCTAGTTTCGACTTAAATAAGTACTTAAGACAAATAAATGGTATCAACTGTAACATATTTTAACAATCCGATTACCCAGTTATCTGCACTAGCTTAACTAAAATATTTTGTTTCGTCTATATTTCAAGTGTTTCAATCTAGTAGTAGTGTTAGTTTTTTGAGTTAAGGTACGACCGCTGCTTAACGGTGCGTATATTACGGTGCGTCAAAAACGGCGCCATGTTGTTACTATGATCTGGTCTTTTGTTTACGCAACGTTGGGTCGCACCTTTATGTCATGAGCAATTTTACAAAAGCTATGCTACAAATGAGTATATTATACATCGCCAGTTTTCTTTTTTTGCCATTGAAGTAAAATAATTTGAAATTATTAAGTTTATTTAATAACCCTGTCCATCTGGTATAATTAAATGTGTGTACGCAACGTAACGCAACCTTGTAGCAGAAAGTCGACGATCAAATTAATGAATAGACGGAACCAATTTCCTGTATCATATCATAATAATATGTTTAACGATTACAATCCACGGTATTACAATTGATACCAGCCTACAGGAATAGTTTTAGAAGATAAAATATTATTATGCTACTTTGTACACGGTAACTTGCCCGAATAGTAAATGGGCTCCTCGGAACTAATAATGAAAGGAGGGGTAAACAGAAGTCTTGATTTTGGAAGACAGAAAGTAAATATAGTAAAAGATCGCTAACTGACAGGAAGTTCAAACATTTTGGCGCTGATTTTAAGAGTATCATGAAAGACATGTCGGCCGATCCAAACCCGAGGAAATGGTGTCTGAGAATTTGGATAGGAATCCATCTCTAGTTCAAATATATGTGTAAGGTGAGTATAGGTACAGTCACGAGATTTAATTTGGTACCCACCTTAGGTCCAAAGTCAATCTGATATTCTACAACAATAAGGTTGAGTTTCCTAAAAGTTACAAATGACTTGACATCTCTAATGACATTGACGACTTCAAGCATATTTTTCTTGAAATGGGTCCCAAATTAACGCTCGTGACCGTACATTATCTGTATTTTTTTGTTTGGGCTATTATCGGCGAATACAATTTCGCTGACCCTATTTTCTCGAGCGGGTAATGATTACAATGAATAAATCGGATCCACCTTTGAAACGTTCATAATTCTCGTTATTTCAACGTTGTCGTTCCAATGCAGACCACTCATGACGTTGTGCCTATAAGTCAGGAGAGTGGATGGCTTAAATGAGTTTATGTCTTCTTCTTGAATATGTTGGGCAGATTGACAGACGGTTTGTGATGGAACATAAGTGAGACGCGGCGACCCACCTCTTGCGCTGCTTGCATCCCCGCAGTGCGGGGCTCTCGTGTCGGTTCAGGTGCCGCACCGCCTACGTTGTGTAGGAGTACCTCTATGGAAGCTTTGTACTGAGAAAATGGCGGCGCTTGTACGATTTCTTCTAATTTTCTGTAAGAAAAGTTTTTGCTGGTGAATTTGTGGCTTCGACATTCTATATTTGAAATTTAACGTAAATTCCATATTAGTTTTGTACACCACTACATCCAAGAGGTCATTTACTTAAGTTTTTCACCTATACAGCAGCGTGTGGAATTAGTATTACATGTATAATCTAACCAACCCACTTAGTCACATTTTTAGACAATTACATACATACATACACATACATAAACTCACGCCTTTATTCCCAGAGTGGGGTAGGCAGAGCTACAGAATTCCAACAACTCTAAAAACTTGTTGATAATTCTGTAACCACATTTTGCACACTTAGGCTAAGATGTTTACCAGTGTATTAGTGACAGGTTGCAAGCCCATCGCCTAACAGTACTATACGCCTTTATTCCCTTAGTCGTATACAATACCTCAATACCTTAGCCAATTACCTCGTTCTTATATCAAACTTGTGTATGAAAAGAAAAGTCACCACTAAAGGTCATTGCAGACGACGCGCAGTAACTTGCTCAAGTACTACTACTTTGCATATAATTTCGTCATGTAAACATATTTTGTGTAGTAAAATTGCGAGTGAAAGTTGCTTTGACTCGTTTGCACCCACTACGTCTGCTTCACCCCCGCGCATCGTCCAATCGCGACGCGGTTGGTACTGGCACCAGTTCTCACTTGTTCATGGCTGTTATACATTGGTACTACACAAGGTGCAAGTGGTCTCTCACGTTTGAACACTGGCGCAAGTACAGTCGCGGAATGAAAAGGTTGACCACCTTAAGATCTGTTTTTGCTTGCTCAGTATAAGTTATCTGTATCTGCTTATCGACCGAGTATAACACATTCCGTCATAATCATAATGAATGTCATTGCACTACATGGCCTTGACACTACAGATACATGGTTACCATGGTCAGGCGTATAAACAACAGCCATAATTGGTTCAAACTGAACCCACGTTTTTATTGCTCGTTACAAAAGCGTCGCTATGGTCACGTATAAACAACAGCCACTATTGGTTCAATATTATTTCTCTCGTCTGTTACCCAGTTTAAAAAGGTAACATGTGCTTGCAACGCGTAAATGAATTTATTTCAAAACTGGTCAACCTTTTCATTCCGCGACTGTACCTGCGCAAGCTACTGCACATCATCAGCAACAGGGTCATAGTTAGTGTTTAGCAGGGTGAGTGCAGTAGGCACCTGAGGGCGGGCAGCAGCGCGGGGTGGCGGCGCGCGTGGTGCGCGCCGAGCTGCAGGCCCGGCGTCAGCGCGCCCACGCACTCGGGCGCCGCGCCGCCGCGCGAGCACAGCGCGCACAGCAAGCTCACGGCTGGGAACAACCAGATGGTAATAACGCTCATTCTATTCTCAATATACCTACTCTTTTTTGGCCACCAGATTGCGAGACCCTCACAGGGTTGTACTTAGACGTAAGAATAGAAGAGACGTCCAAAAAATATAGGTTAACGCTCCTAATAAAACGGTTAGTAATGGCGATCAGACTTATCAACAAAGTAATATAACGATCATGGCTTAATTTGCACGAGAGTTTTATCCAATTG